>PVKZ01006460.1:0-34859 GCA_004027375.1 Macroglossus sobrinus | reverse complement strand
AGTCCATACTGTGCGCCAGGCACCGTGCTGGGCCCTTTCGGTGAGAATTGAGACCCATCTCGGCTTTTCCCACCACGTCACAGCCGGGGTAGATCTTGGCTGTGTCGCATGCTGGCTGCGTGATGACCACGGGTAAAGCAGCTAGCTACTTTTTCCGCGTCTCCAGATCCCACGCCATAACATAAAAGAAGGACTTAGCATAGTGCCCCATCAGCCCAATCCGTGTGGTCCATTTTGATTCTTTTTCATTGAATAGGTAGAATGATCCCTCCTGCCTGTATGCCTTGCACATAGTAGGTGCTCTTGTTGGCTGCCCAGCTCTCTCTAGGCAGCCCTGTTCACCCAGGCGAAGCCCTGACTCCACATCTCTCCGCTCTGTTTTCCTGCGTCGCCCCGGGCTCCTTGGAGACCTGGCTGCCTTGGAAATCGCCGCAAGCCCTACGTGCCTGCCCTACAGGCTTTCCTAGAAAGCTAGCCTTCAGGTTGCTTTCAGCCGAGCCTGGGCGCCAGCTGCCAGCGCCTCTGCTTGCCATTGGCAAGTTCCCCGTGCCGCTCTGGGCCAGATGTGTGCGAGGCCGTGCGCTGGCAGCCGGAGGCCCCGGGCTGGAGCTGCGTGCTTGGACCAGCGAGTGTTTCCACCGGTTCTGCATCCTGGTCTTAGAGGAACGGAGGTGTCGGCCCGGCCCGGCCCGGCCCAGCCCGGAAGCGGCTCCTGCTGCCCACCATCGGGATGAGACTCCCGCCCCAGGGTGGGAAGCTCTGTGTGTGGTGGGGGCACGCAAGGAGGGGGCCGTGGCCGGAGTTCACGGCGTGACGTTCCTGCGCCTGTGAACACAGCTGACCTCGGAGGGGCTGAGTCAGCCGGGGACACGGACTCTGCCCCAGCCTCTGGTGGCTCATCTCTGTGCCGGGGTTATCAGCGCGCGCTCTGCCAGCTACCTGGGGTCGTGCATTTGCTCGTTTAATCCTCAGCCAACCCGAGAAAGTGGGTGCTGTTAATCCTCTCCCATTTTACAGATGGTACAGTGGGGGCTCAAAGCCATGAGGTCACCTGGAGAGGCACACAGCAGCCTCATGCTGTAGAGCTGAGAGTCATACCCAGTACTCCAAAGACAGCGCCTTAAAAAAAAAAATAGTTAGTGGCTTTTTTTTTTTTTGTAATGACATTAAGGCATGGCTGTTATTTATAATTCTTAATTTCCATGTGTGCAGGAAAATTGCCTTTTTTGGTTTGAGTTTTTATGCACGTGTGGGCTCTTGTAACCACGGGCAGGCATGGGGTGCAGGCATAACAGTTCCGTCACCCCCAAAGAATTTCCTGGGGCTGGGCCTGGCTCTTAATGCAAGAGCGTGATGCTTCCACTTGGAGCTGAAATCGCTCCTGGGCTGTCCTCTTTTCTCACTGCCTATTCAGAGAAGCCCTCGAGTAACTAAAATGTGGGCTGCTCTCTCGGGGTCAGGCCCCGCGACCTGCATTCTCCTCTGTCACAAAGCAGGTTCTGTTTCTGGGACCCTTGGCTGTGGAGCTGTTCATTCAGCCCTTTCGATAGCATTGTTACTCTCCAGACGCACACACACAGCCTCGAATGAGGTCACCTCGACTTCTGTGTGGCCCTGTCTTGGCTTTTTGTCCATCTGCCTTCTTGTCATCCACCAGACGTTTCCTGAGAGCCAGTGTCGCCAGGCCCTGGGGGGACTGTGGCAAACCCCACAAACCTGGCCCCTGCCCCTTGAGGGCTCCCAGGGGAGTGAGGGGGCGGGGACAGCGTGCTGAGGAAGGCGTGCTGAGAGCCGCGTTAGCTGACACTTGGAGAAATGAGGACTTGCTGAGCAGGCAGAAGGAGCGAGCGAGGTCCCCGCCGAGCAGTGGCGTGTGCAGGGACAGGAGAAAGGGAGAGAGAGCCCATCTGGGCTGGAGTGGGAGGAGGTCCCCTAAGCCCCACTGTGTGCCTTCGTTGTCTTTCCTGACCAGGCCGACGGCTCCAGAGGGGCAGGGCTTCTGTCCCCCTTGTCTGCAGCCATATCCCCCAGTCCTGGGGAGGGGGCATGGTGCACAGTAGGTGCTCCGTCTGTGTCGGCCGAATGGATGAATGGATGAATGAATGAATGAATGAATGGCCTGAAGTGTTCCAAGTGGAAGACAGGGACACGATTAGATGTTCACTTTGGAGAGCGCACCCCTTCCTCCCACCTCCCAGCCTGGCACCCCTCTGCACACAGGTGCAGCCAGAGACCCTCAGCTCCCCGGTCCACCTGCTCCGTCGTCGCCGTGTCCCCAAGGACGAGGAGCCGTCAGAGCACGGCGCTCGTCTGGCCCTCACAGCACAAGTACTTGTGTCCGGGCCCCATTCCAAGCATTCGCTTAATTGAAAAGACTGGAAACAAAAGTGGGCAGCCGGCCACCCCCCGTGTGTCACGCGCTGTGGCGCCTGAGCTCGGTGGTTCCTGACGCCGATGTGGGGACTAGAGAGCTCTGGCCTCGGGGAGCTGGGAGAAGGAGACGGGACCTCAGAGGCCGAAGGGGCTGGGATGGCGTCTCATGTCACCCTGGCAGGCATTTCTTGAGTATCGCAGACTGTCCTGAAGTGCCCAGCACAGGGCCAGCATCCCCTCACCTCCCCAGCACAGTGGCTGAGGCCATCTTGGGCCCTCCGTCACCTTAGTCCCCCCACCCCCCACCTTACCTCAACATCCCCGAGATTCCCTCCTGGGTCTCAGTGGCATCGTGACCCTGGGCAGCATTTCCCGGCCATACATCTCATGAACTTTCTGTAAAGGGGTACATACACACGTGCTCTCCATCACTTCCGGCGGCGGTGCTGCCGGCGGGGGTGGGAATGAGGCAGGGCAGGGGGCTGCGGTTCCAGGAGAGGCTAGGGGTGCCGACCCACGCAGACCAGGTGTTGGGCCGGCACCTGGGGAGAGCCAACGGATCGGAACCGAAGGGGGCTCGTGGGCTCCCTAGGGAGCAGCAGAATTCTTTCCATTAGCGAAGCCTGCCAAGCCCATCTAGCTGCCAACTCCTCCCTCCAGCCCCCCTGGGCCCCCCTCGCCCCCCAGACTGTGCTCCTCCACCTTGGGGGCCGGAGCAGCGTATTGTCAGGTGACCTGGCGCCCGGCCAGTCCTTACCAGGCTGCTCCAGGATCCGCCAACCCAGAAACCCAGCCAGGGTGGGGGGGACCTGACCGGAAGGGCACCCAGCTTTCAGGGCTCTTCTTCACCGAGGTCTGTAGACGCCTGGGCACCCTCCGACGTGCTCCTGGGAGCCCTCTCTGCAGAAAGTGGGCTCATCCGGCTCTCGAAACTACGCCGTTGCTGACTTGAGGGCTCCGTGCGCTGTTGTATTTACGTTGCTTTGGCTGCAGGATGGGACAGCTTTAGTTGTCCTGGGCTAAGAAACCGTGTGGCCTGCGAGCAGGAGCCGAGCCCCCCAGTGCGCTGCTGAGAGCTTTCCCCCCAACACCTAACCAGGGCGCTGCCATGCCTCAGCTCTCCCCCCGTCTCTCCTCCCTGCTTGCTGCTCGGCCTTAGCAAGTTTCTCCCGCTCTCGGACCTCAGAATTCCAACTAGAAAAGAAACGGTGGTCTAGAGCAGGGTTTGCAAAGATGTTTAAGGCGTAGGACCCCCTGCTGTCGGCCTGTGGAGGCCGAGGAGAGCTGTGGGCAATGGAGAGGTCCAGGCCGGGTCTGAAGTCTCCGCTGATGGCCGCTTTGGGGTGGGGGGGACCCACGATTAGGTCTGCAGACTGCTTCCTCATTTGAGAAGAGCTCAGAGTGGCCCTGCCTAGTGGAAACCAGGGTAGGGAGCCCAGAGACTCGGTCTCCTCACCCACACAATCCTGGGGCTGTGCGCAGACCACTCTGACTGCCAGCCTAACCACGGCGAAGACCTCTCCAGATCGAAAGGCATGTGGGTGATTCATTGTGCAGGAGGCTCTCGCAAGGGAATTTGGACACTCGTAGAAAGAGGTCACCGCTGAGGATGTAACTCTGAACAAATCACTGCACGTCTCAGCCCCTCCTCATCCCCATTTGGAGAATGGAGGGCTTGAGCCATTGGGAAAGTGGAGAGGTTGATCTAGATCAGGGATGCAGGAGACAGAGCGCACACACATCCTGCCGCTGCGGTACCCAGGGCAGACATTACTAATGGATCCCAGAACTCTCTCTTGCTGACTGTCCTTTCTCACAGGCCCCGCCGGGAAACAGCCCCAGCCCCACTGGGCCCTATCTCTAGATGTTTTCTGCCACCTCCCAGGTCACTGCAGGCCGCCCACCAGCCAGGGGAGGGTGGGCTCATTGGCCTGTAAACCCCAGACGTCCAGACAGCGTGAGGATGGCAAAGAATTCCACCAAAGAGCACCGCCCTCCTTCCCGAACCTCCCCACCCCCCACCCCCGAGCACCGTCAAAATGTTTGGCAAAATATCTGCAAAACCCTATGCTACGTATTCTGAATTCGGTATTTTTCTGTCAATGGGCTCACTTTTTTACTCAAATTATTTTTTAAAGGGAAACTCGAGCTGCCTGCCATACATGGGAAACCAATAGCGCTTGCTAAAAATAGAAGGAAACTAAATACAAAGGAAAAAGAAAATCAATGTGTTAAAGTCCTTCCCGGCTAGCGTTGCCTGCCCTGAGGTCTTCTGTCTTTTTCTTCGAGAAGAGAGACCAGCAAGTGGCGGAGAAGGTGTTGACAAGCTGTCCTCGCCACCTTCCTGAGCCAGCCCGGGTGCAGAGGGACTGGCAGAGACCTTCTCCCTGTGAGATTCCTACATTGCAGTGCTGAGTCCTGTATCACCTAAAACAGCGCTTGCATTCCTAGAGACACAGGGACTATATCACCTTGAAAAGCCCTCAGCCCCTCCTCCCAAACCCTCTCCGAAAAATCAAAAGCTCTGGCCACCTTAAAGGGGGACCCGAGTGACAGCCCCGCCCCTTCTAATTAATGCCAGCTGGGAATTTCAGCCCCGCAGGGCAGCAGCATAGATTTGCGGAGCGGAGTGAGGTTGGAAGACGTTCCGCTGAGCCCCAGAAATTTTATTCACGAGCAGAAAGAAACACCTTCTCATGTTCTCAAGCTCCCATGATGAAAGCATGTGAGATCACAGTGCTGCCGAGGCCTCGGGCAGCAGCTGTGTCGTATCCTCCCGGCTCTGGGGACGGGCGTATCTGCAGAGCCCCGGGGGCTGTGGCCACGGGCAGGGATCTGGGCCAGTGGGTCCCCAGGCCCGGGGCATGTCACGTAAGCAGGGCTGCTGGGTGGCCCACTGCTTGGCTCCTGGCATTTGTCAAAAGCCTCTAAGCTTTGTTCGGGTTTAAATCTTTATGAACTCACTCCTTGGCTGTTGTCACTTAGAAATGGGACCCACATGCTTAATGGGAGCCCTCCAGGCTCTGGCAGCCTCCACCCCGTTGGGCTGGGTGGGACCTTCCAAGGGAAGAGAGGGTGAAGGAGTTAGGAAGCCTTCATCAAGCATTCTCCCCTCAGTCCCAGGCGTAAGTAAGCAGGGATTCTAACCAACGCAGACTCCACTTTAAAGAGAAGTCTCACTCCATCTTTGCAGTCGCCCATGAGGTAAAGAGAGTACGGGCACCTTCATCCCCATCGTCCTGAGAACACGGAAGCTCAAAAAGACAGAGGGCTTACCCTAACCCAGAATGAGGTCAGGGCCAAGGCCTCACCTCTGACCTCCTTCTCTCGCCCCCGTACTCCTACCTGTGCCCTCGGCTGTACCTGCGCCCAGCGGGTGCGCCATGGTCTGGAACCGTGTTCCAGGGTGATGGCCCCAGTGAGTGTGCCCGAGCAGCGAGAGAAGACGCTTGGGGTTAAAGGTCACAGACGTATTTCTTCCTGTACTCTTAGGAAAAGCAACATTTTTTTTTCCTGATTATAAAAGGAAAGACACTGTAGAAAATCTGGAAAATATAAGAAATCTTTAAGAACAAAATTTTTAAAAGTCCTGCATATTCCTACCAACCCAGAGTAAACCATGTATATAGATATATAAATATAGATATAGAAATAGATATAGATATAGATAGGTATAGGTATATATCAGTGGTTTATACACATCCACACAGACAACATTTATATATAGTACAATCGATGTGTGTTATTAACAGCTTTCATATGTGCGAACTTGTCTACTTGCTGGATCTGTTTCTGCCTCGTTTTAGCTTGTAGGCTCTGAACAAGTGTCTTCATGCTCTCCTTAGTGACACATTTTTTTTTTTACACACATGTGTCCTTTT
Source organism: Macroglossus sobrinus (assembly GCA_004027375.1). Lineage (NCBI taxonomy): Eukaryota > Metazoa > Chordata > Mammalia > Chiroptera > Pteropodidae > Macroglossus > Macroglossus sobrinus. Next base: position 28,605 of record PVKZ01006460.1, on the reverse strand, counting down.
TGTTGGTCATGTCACTGTTTAAAATGGCCCCCACATGTAGCACTGAAGTGCTGTCTGTTCCTAAGCTGAGGAGGGCTGGGGTGTGCCTTTTGGAGAAAATACGTGTGGTAAATGAGCTTCCTTTAAGCGTGAGTCATAGTATCGTTGGCCGTGAGTTCAGTGTTAGTGAATTAGCAACATACGTGAAATGAGTTGTCCTTAAACAGAAACTCACAAGGCTCTGTATGTACTGGTTGGTTTTCAAAAGCGTTGTGGCCAGAGGCTCAGAGGACCCTAACCCTCTATTTGCCCTACAAGCAGTGCTCTAATGTCTCTCAGTGACTGTATAGAATGTGTCTGCCACACATGACACATACGTGCATGGACATACTTACGTTTATATACAATGTATAATATTTTCTGAGAAGGAGATGACATGGTGTCAGCCTTTTCTTTTTTACCTACATAGTGCCTGAACATCCCCCCGTATACCATAGAATTTTTTTAGTTGCGCAGAAACCCTCTTCACATCAGCAGGAGAAGGCCCAGTCCCCTGCTGTGGGTCACGGAAGCCGTGAGCAGACGGGGTGGCCCTGGGAGCAGACCTGGAGTGCGGGCAGGAACCAGGCACAGCTCTCCCTCCTGCCTCTTCGCAGACCTGGCGTCTCACAGAGTGTGGAGGGGGCTCGGGGTAGAACCGACATGCCTGGGTCCGATTCCAGATTCCTGAGAGAGGGCCCGATGGGCCTGGCCAGGATCGGGCAGCTGTCCCCGGGCCAGTCAGCTGTGGCCGTGGGCAGGCGGGACAGGTGGTGTTCCTCAAGTGCGGACGCCACAGATGAGCCCTTGGCATCTGCCAGGGGGTCTGAGTTGAAGAAAAGCAGCTTCTTTGGGGGCCAGACACGGAGCACCCCCGCTGCTCAGGCTGAGTCTGGGGGCTGAGGGTGGGAGGTGAGGGTGCCTTCTCCGCAGACACCCGTGGGGGGAATGCAGGACCCTGACTCATCCAGCTGCTAGGGGACCTGTGCCCCAGGCTCAGGTGAGCTGGGCTGTGGAGGGGCCGTCCCAGAGAGGCAGGCCCTGGGGAGACGGTGGTGGTGGGGACAAGTGGGTGGCTGTGGAAAGCTCATCAGTAGAGGCAGGGAGCAGAGACAAGGTCTCTCTCCGCTTTGTGTCCCCGTGTTAACTCACAGTGATTATGGTGACGATGACAGCTTCTCTTCATGGCACATGGATCGGGTGCCAGACACGCGCTCAGCACTCTGCATGCATGTTCTCATTGAACTGTCCCCCCAGCTCTGAGGTGGATACTGTCGTAACCCGCGTTTTGTAACGGAGGAGGGAGCTGAGTTGCAGGGAGGTGAAGCCACTCTCTGGGAGCAGAACGCGGGCCATCTCAACCCCAGCACCTCAGACCAGTCCAGAGAACCACATCTCCCCTGAGTCACAGGCCCCTGCACTTCATAACTTGTGACCTCAGGCAAGTCACGGCACCTCTGAGCCTCCGTCCTTTGCTAGGAAAACGTGGCACGTGTTAGCCAGGCCTGCGGGCTTGTGGGTTTTGGGAGAGACCAAGGCCCCACTGTATGCCCACCTCTACACCAAACACCCCGGCACAGCTCAGCGCCACCCCATAGCCCTTCCCTCGCCACCAGTCCTTGTCCTCCATGATTTACAGGAAATGAGAAAACCCAGGACTTCTGACACGCATGGAAAACCCGGGCCTGGAGAGTCTGGCCTTTGTGAATCACGTAGGTTGTGTAAGAAGAGGTTTTGATGGTCGCCGATTTCCTGTTCAAAGGCTCCTGTGGGGAGCGGGAAAGAATGCTCCGTGTCCGTGAGACATCAGTGTGGTCTGTGCTTCCTCATTCCCAGAGGGAGGCTGTCCCAGCTGCTCCCTGGGCCTTGCTGCTCTGGGCAGAGGTGCTGGGCTTGTAGGGGAGCCGGACAGAGGACAGAGAGGCCGGGCGTGGGGCTGGGATGACCTGAGAGACACAGCCAGTTCCCCTTCCCACAGAGCTCGGCCTGCCTGGGACAGGCACTCCCATCTGTGAGCGCTTGACCTCCTGGAGTCTGGATTTCTTCCTCATTTATTTACGAAGCACAGGTTCTTCCACTGTGCTCGGTGCTGGACATACAGCTCTCGGTGAACAAGACAGGCACGGTCCCTTCTCATAGGAAATGTAGAGCCTAGTGGGTGAGCAGAGACACTCAGGCAGTTGCAATCAAGTATAACTGACTGTGATGGGGAAGTGGGTGCCAAGGAGACATGCAGCAGGGAGACTCAACCTCATGGTGATGGGAAGGGAGCAGTCAGGGAGGGCTTTCTGGAGGAAGTAACCTTTGAACTATGCCCTCTTAGTAGAGATGTCAAGCAGCCCACATTCTGGATTTGTCCGATTGTTTCCTTCGGGTGTCATTTAGCTTGTTCCTCTGTCGCTTGGATTTCCTATGAATTGGAACCTAGGTCAAGAGGCCTGAGATTCGGGTTAAACATCCTGGCAACAGGGCTTGCTGGAGGATTTTGTCTATGTCCTATTGCATCAGCACACGATGTCTGGCTCCCCCTCTCTTGGTGATGCTGGGTCACAGTGGTCACAGCTTGGTTACAGTGGTGACCACCAGATCTCTCCATTGAAAAGGTGCATTTTTCCCTTTGCTGGGAATGGAATTGTGGGGTGATAACTTTCCCATCGTGTGACTATCCTGTTCCCCAACAGCCTTTCAGCCAGGGCTTCAGTGTCCATCAAGGACCTTTCCAGGGTGGCTGTGGCATCTCCCCTTCCCACCAGCCATGTATGAGTTCCGGGGGCCCCACATTTTTGCCAGTACTTGCTCTTGTCAGTATTTTTATTTTAATTTTTCTAACAGATGCATGGTGATATCGTCATGGCTTCACTTTGTCTTTCTCTAATGGCTAATGATGTCGAACTTCTTTTCGTACTTATTTGCCATCCGTATATCCTCTCTGATGAAGTGTCTGCTCACGTATTTGGTCTGTTCACACATATTGTCCGTCTTGTAATCGGGTTGTTTGTTTGCTTACTGTTGAGTTTTGAGAATTTTTCTCTAACTTCCGGATATAAATCCTTTCTCGGATACGCAGCATGTGTTTCGAGGGCTATCCCATGAAGAAAGTTTTCGTGTCATTTCTGGGGGGACATGACAAGGGACTATGTAAATCTCTGCAAAACATCTGCTTTTTTAAAATTACTATTTTTTAAAAATGGTGAGAAAGTTTGCATAACGGATTTTATCATTTCAGCCACTTTCCAGTGGACAGTTCAGTGGCAATAAGCACATTCACGCTGCTGAGTGACCATTCATCTCGTCTCCAGAGCCTTTCTTCATCTTCCCAAACTGAAACTGCTTACTCAGTAAACGCTGACTCCCTCTGCCCCTCCCCCAGCCCCTGGCGACCACCGTTCCGCTGGACGTCTGCATGGACAGACGACTCAAAGTCCTTCACGTGAACGGAATCGTACAGCGTCTGTGTTCCTGCAACTGGCCTGTGTCACTCGGCCTAGCGTCTTCAGGGTTCATCTGTGTCGTGGCGCATGTCCCAATGTCCTTGTTGAGGCGGATCAATGTTCTGCTGTATGTAGATGCCACGCGTTGATTATCCGTTCATCCTTCTGTGGATGAACGCTGGGATTATTTCCACCTGTGGGCCGTTGTGGACGTGCCACTGTGAAGCAGTCAGCTTTTGATTTCTTGGTGCCACTGAGCACGACCGTGGTTTGCGACATCATCTAAAAGCCGAGGTTGCTGTGTTGAGATGGCTTTGGTCGCAGGTATCAGAAACTAGCTCACACTGGCTTCAACCAGAAAGGGGAGGTTTTGGCTCGTGTCCTTGAACTGTCCAGGATGCTGGATCCAGGGGGACCCCGGGATGGTTGGCCGGGGCTGGGATGCGTGCCCACTCCCTCTCCCAGAGACAGGGTGGGGAGGGGCGGTCCTCCCAGGAAATCAGGCGCCATTTCCAGAAGAAGGAGAGCCAGATAAGCAGGAGCACCGGACAGACAGCTGCTCTCAGGGGGAAACGCACTCTGCCCGCCTCGTGTGTGGCAGGCCTGGGGCAAGGCCCACGTATGTCATGGTGCTGAGTCCTCAGGGTGGGTTCTTGTTCCCCGTGTTAAAGAGGTGAGTGCCTGTGAGTCTCGCCCGGCAGCAGGGCTGGCACTGGACCCCAGGACGATGCTCTGTCACCAGCCTCTAAACCCTGGGCAAGGCCAAAGCCCACGCTGGGACAATTCCCATTAAGAAGTTAGATCTGCGCCTCAAAATGCAGACATCAGCTTATGTTCAGGGGTGGATTCAAATAAGCCAACGAGGCCTACTGCAGCGTCCTTGTACTGTACACACAGAGCTTTTGAAAATCGTAAACAAGTGATGGAGAATGAATTGCGTCAGCAGAATTTTTTTTTTTTTTTTTTCCGTTTACGGGTGTACTCTTTTTGTTGGTTTTCAGAAAAAATAAAATCTTTAATGCCTTTTTCTTTTTTTTTCCCCTGTTTTTTAATTCACGTTGGCATTTTCTTGACAGATGGTCATCCAGACTTTGTGTGAACATCCTTCACTGATGGAGACCTTTGATATGTTGTTTTCTGGGTCTCTTTCTGGACGGATGGAGCAAAAGTCCCAAGGTGGACTCTTACTGGCTCTGATTGGCCCGGCTTAGGTCATCTGCTTCCTTTTCAAACAGTCACTATGAGTTATGAACAGTACCCATCTCTGTATCCAAGGGGCCGTGTTCAGGTGGGGAAGGGGGTTCCTAGGAGCCAGATCAAGGTGCTCCAGTTGGATGAATGGTTTACCAATACTGGGCAAAAAGTAAGAGGTGTCCGTGTGTTATTTATCTCCGTTCGTGTATGTGTTGTCTCTTCAGCCGACCCTCAGCTCGCAGAGGGCAAGGGGCCCTGCCTGTGTGCCCCGTGAGCTCCTACTGTTTATACAACATTTCTCTGTTTCCAAAGAGCTTTCGCATCTGTTTTATTTTTTTAATTGTCAGTACCACTTTATAACAGGAGGTAATTTGTGCGAGCCAGGAGTGGGTTAAAGGTATGCCCATCACAGCCTATGAGTGTCCAGGGCCATCAGAATCCCCAGCCAGGTGCCTCTGACCCCCTGCTGCCACCTCAGTTTGCCCAGATTTGTCACCAGGGTGTTGTTTTCTGTGTGTGCCTTGACTTGTGATAAAGATTGGAAACACGGCGCTGTGGTTTATACAGTGGTCCCCACCCTCATCTTGTCAGATCCTCGCTCTGTCACACCAAGCGGACGCTGTCGGCCCAGTTCACAGATGGAGAAAGTGGCACTCGGAGGGAGAAAACGGCTTGGCCCGGACCCTAACGGGAACGAATGGTGCGATGGCTTAGTGTATGAGAAATGTAAGGAAGCTGTAAGCTGGACGTCCCCAAGACTTGGCGTTAACTCCTGTCTCCTCCTTCTCTGCAGGTCTACATCATCCGGGTCACGTGGTCCAGTGGCTCCACCGAGGCCATCTACCGGCGCTACAGCAAATTCTTCGACCTGCAGGTAAGGACTCGGCGCCTCCTCCGGTGAGCGTCGGGGTGGGAAGGAGTTTAATTGGACTTACTTTTCATTTTGAGTTTAGATCCCACCGTGGAATTAAAAAATATCCATGCGCTCACTTCAGCATCACTTATACTTTGCAACGGCATCACTTATAATTGCAATGACACAGAGAAGGTGAGCATGGCTCCTGTGTGAGGGCGACGTGCAAGTCTGTGGAGCGTTCTGTATTTAAAAAAATAATATAAGTCCATCACTTTGGGGATATAAGTAATGTGCTTTCTTGCTTTATGTTGCGATAGTCAATATTTTCTAAACAAAAGAGGGGCCGCTTTGGACTGCTCCAGAGTGGAGGGTGATCCGGCAACGTGTGTGGCTCTGCAGGGCGGATCTTGAACGTGCGCTGTGAGCAGCAGTCGTGTTCGCTGGTGAGCTCGGTTTGCTGAGCGTGTTCAGAGCTCTTGGGACCGGTCAGCTCTGCAGACTGACTCACCTCCCTCGCCTCACCTTGAGCTGCATGCTTGGCTCCTGAGATGCCTGCCCCGACCATCGAGGGCTCCCTGCTCCTTCTCCTGCTGGGACTCTGTATCTGTCCTTCCTCTCCCAGCACACGCTCCGGTGCCCTCCTAACCCGCTCACTGGCGCAGGGAACTCCCGCTGCCTTCCGGGGCGCTCCTCCTGAAGGATGACTATGTTCCCCAGCCCTGAGGGCTACACCCGACAGCTCTGTGTGTCCCTCTGTCCTGACTCTGTATTGAAGTCGTCTGCTTGTCTGTCTTCCCCTCTAGACCGGGACTCTTGGGGACGGGACCCCATCTTCATCATCCTCTCTCTCTGCTCACCCACCCTCTGTGGGGCGGTAGCTTTACCTTGATGTCACCGAAGGCCAGCAACTCAAAACAAGTGTGTCTGTATGAGAAGTCATGACATAATAAAGTTCTTTAGAAAACACAGTCCTGAGGAGGAGATGGGAACTGACTCACGTTCCTGAACCCACAGGTCCTCCCTGCCAAGCAGTAAGGGACTCACGTCACCTCTTAGGCCAACACTTAGGCTCCATCCCAAACTATCTTCCTTTTCCTCTGTGTGGCAGTTAGGATGCTCCAGCTGTGGTGACAAAAACCCAACTCAAACTGGCTTACGTAAATGGGGGTTGTTTTTGGCTGGTGTAACTGAATGTCCTAGGAGAAGAAACCTTATGGGCTTCAGGCACGGCTTGATCCAGGGTCTCCCACTGTGTCCTTGCAACCAGCTCCTTCCTCCCATTCTCTGTGCTCCTGCTTCTCTGGCGTTGGCTTTATCCAGAGCATTTGCATTATTGCACAAGGCTCTGGGCTCACACTCAGCAGGAAGGAGTGAAAGGTCATTTCCCAGATGTTCCAGGCTCACCTCTAAGCCCATCAAGATGGTTGAGGAATGTGACAGCCTGGTGGGCTTATCTGGGTCCCTACTGCACCCCTGGAGTCAGGGGGTGGGGATGGAGACCTGGAGGGAACAGCCGTGGTCCCTTGTAAAACAGGCATTGCTGGACGGGCGAGAGATAGCCCTTATCTTCCGCATACCAGCCTGTTTCTTCGCCTAGTGCCTAGCGTGTTCCCTTGGGAGGTTGGGTGGTATTGGTTGTACAGGCTTAATTGTTCCTGAAAATGTTGGAGAGTATTTTCAGAGCCTGCATTCCATTATTCTAAAGGGGGAGGGGAGGGGAGATAAGGTGGTGCTCCTGATCGGTTTCCCTGATAACACTAAAACAATCTCCAAAGCCTTTGTAACCACGGCCAGGAGCCAATGCGTAATGTAAAAGCCATGAAGATAGCAGTTAACCTAAGCATTCAAAATGTAATGAACTCAGTGATGTGTTGTGTTCACTATGTAACAGAATCAAACAGGAGCACATACAGATTATGTTTTTCTTCTGGTCTGCAGCAGACGCGAACTGAATGTAAATAAACAAAGAGGCTGCATGTTAGAGATGCTAAGATACCATCTAAAGTGGGCTTGGCAGGAGGAGCAGACAGGAGAGGGAAGGGCTGAACCCTGGGGGAGAAGGAGGGAAGATGTAATGGCTGTGGATGGATGCCTTAACACGTGAGCAGGAGACAGGGCCCTGTGTGAGAAGGAGGAAGATCCACACCTTCTTACCCAGACAGACGGGGTCTATACAGATCCACAGCAGTGGGTCTTCAGTCCAGAGAAAGAATGTCGGGTAAAGATTTTGCAACTCGCTGGACTGATGTTTCCTGCACCGAGAGTCTGCATAGGGAGGGCTTACCTGGATTTTGCTTTCAGAGGCTTTCTGCCTATGTGACACCTCCAAGAAAGGACGCAGGGTGTGGAGAACGGTGACAGGCATGAGTGATCTCCTAGGGGTTATGGACACCCACAGAGCAAACTCCCACTCAGCTAGCTCAGGGAGGGGGAGGTATGGGGGTCGATGGGTGGGAGAAGGCATGAGGGCCTCATGGCACTCAGAGCACGAAATGCAGCCGGCCTTGCGGGGGGGCTCAGAGCCAGTGACAGAACGTCTGTCCGTAGGCCCGGCAGCTCCCTGGCCACTGTCACTGTGGCCACAGGCTCTCCCACCGAGCCTGCGTCCTTTTCCCAGCAGCCTGTCTAGACCAGCTTCCTCCGTTCACCTGTTGGCCCACACTCCCCAAACAGCACCGCCATCCCTGTTTGGTGAGTCCTTCCCTGTTGTCAACACACTGGGGTTTCTGGGTGCTAATGCCGGGATCCTGGGTCAGAGGCAACCCCGAGCCTGTCAGCTGTGGCCAGAGAAGTGGGGTCCTTGGTACAGCATCAGCTGGAGGAGGAGCTTCAGGGAGCCCGAGGGGGAAGCCCTGGAGGCACACAGGGAAGTGGCAGTGCGTGAGGAACTTGACTGTCACCGAGTTGAGTTCCCTATTGCAACATAGCCCAGGGCTTCCGACCTTGACTTCTGGGCTCAGACAGACCGAGTTCACATCTCAGCTTTGACTGTCCGGGTCTCAGCTTGCTGCCACCTCTGTATGTTTCTGAGCCTCAGTTTCCCCATCTGCACATTACCGATGAAAGCACTTCCCTCGTGTGTCTGTTGTGACATTTCTGTCTTGCTCAGTAAGCTGTCATCTGTTGTCCCTCTGCTCAGCTGGGACTTGCCTGAGGGGACAGCGTTTGGGAACGCTTGCCAGCATGGGATTATGGGGCTCTCTGGCCCAAAGCCTGTACCCACCCTCTCCACTCCCCTGCTCTGACTCAACTTGCATATTTCTACCAGAACTTAAAAGTCAGGTTTTCTTCCCCACTGAGAATAATTGGTAATAATGGGGGGGTTTGCTGTAACATAAACAGCTGCCTCGGAGTGTCCTCTTGAACCAGCCGTCTACACACAGGGCTCCAGCCGGCTCTAGAGAGTCCTCGATGGGTGGCTGGGATGGGGAGGTCACACATGCCAGAGGGACCCGCTGTCCTGGAAATGTCCTGCCTTCCGCCCCCGCGCCCCAGAGCCGGGAACTGGAAGAAATTAGGGCAGGACCCAGAGTCAGCATGGCGTCCGGCCCATGGGGCTGCGACACCCTCCAGTTCGATGATTTCATGGTTCCGCCCTCCCCTCCCTCCTGTCTGGCAAAGAGCCTTGGTTTTTTTTTCAGAAGTGACTTGGCTCAAGGAGGATGGGGAGGGCCGCGCTTTGGGGAGAAACAGCCAGGCCAGCGTGGTGTAATGGGAGAAGTCAGGAGACTTGGGGTACAGCCACCTGTGCTGTGTGGCCGTGGCCGCACCCCTTATAACCCCCTGTGCCTGACTGTCCTCATCTGCAGCATGGGGGAGATGACGCTAGAAACAGCTGGCATCCCAGGAGTGCTGACTGCTCAGCATCTAGATGCAGGAGCTCGTGTAATCCTCCCAGCAAGCTTATCCAAGTACACAGATGACGAAACACAGGCTCAGAGAGGTCACCTCGTTCGCCAAGGTCACACACACGGCTAGTGAGCATCTGAGCTCGGATTTGAAGTTGGGCGGCCGACACCGGAGTCCTAAGTCTCAGGCAGCGTCCCTGGTGTCCAGGGCTCCCCTCTCTAGTGGCGACTTCCCAGGGTTCCCGTGGCGTTAAAAGTGATGACGTGTGCTGAGAGAAGCAGCAGCAACCCCCCAGAGACAGGAAGCAGGTCAGAGGTTGCCAGGAGCTGGGGGGAGGGGGAGAGACTGCCGATGGTACTGGGTGTCTTTCCGAGGTGATGAAAATGTTCTGGGATTAGGCGGAGGTCATGGTTGCACAACCTTGGGAAAATACACAAAAAACCACCAAATGATATTCTTTAGAAGGGTGACTTTTATGGTAGGTGACGTGTGTCTGTTTCGTATGTGTGAGAGCACTTTCTGGGCCGTCCAGCCCTGAGCAAGTGTCAGCGTTGGGGTTACCGGTGGGTGGAGGTTGGCGCTGGGCACTGGCGGGGTTCAGAGGGGGAGATGATGACAGTGTGACAGTGGTTAAATCCTGGGCCGTGGTCCAGGTGCTGCCACTCTCTGGCCATGAGCTCTTGTTTTCGTCAGAACTCTTTCAGTCACAAGTGACAGAAACCCAGCCGAGATGGAGTATGCAAAAAGAACGTTGATTAGCTAAATTTAACGGAGACCACGAAGGGTCCCCGGCTTCAGGTCGGGCTGGATCTAGGGGCCTCAGTGTGGCTGAGGACCTGCCTTCCTCCACTTAGTGACTTTCTCTCCATGTCCAGGCAGGATATTGTCTGGTATGGTGGTGGCCACGGGTCCAACTTTGGGGAAGAGAGAACACCCCCACAGTGTATGCAAAAGTCCCCTTGGCTCATCTTGGGCCTGGAGTAGAATCAGCACCACGCCAGCGTGTGTAAGACTCACAGAGAGAAGATTCCCCAGAAGGAACCAGAGAATCGCTTCCAAAGAGGGGGACATAGCCCGTGGGTTGACAGGAAACGGTAAATGTCCCCTCTGGTGGGGGTTGGACGTTCCAGTAGAGGAAAGAGCCTGCAGAGAGGCCGCCTGCGGGAGAAGGAAGGAGCACGACTCGGCCTCCTTTGTGCAGAAAGAGACTCACAGCCCCTCGCAGGAAGGTGTCCTTGGTGACAGTGCACCGTCTGATCGACTTCCTAACTCTCCTGTCTTAGGAAAGCTGGTCCCTGGCGGTCAGGCCCCGCCCCCCGCCCCCCTTGCTGACATCTGGTCGCGCATCTCATTCACACGAGGGTACGGGTGAGAGGGCCCTGGGCTGGCAGTGAGGAGGCCTGGCGTCAGGCCCCAGCCAGCTCTCTCACCAGCCACGTGGCCTCGGGCAGGACCCTCTGCGTCCCTGCACCCTGCTTTCTGCCCTAGCCTGTGTCCACACTGGAGAGGGTCCAGCGGGGTGTGGCAGAGGGAGGTGGCGTCCGAGCGGGACAGCAGGGACGGCTGGCACACCGTAGGGCCGAGGGCAGCGCCCGGAGGAAGTGTGGCTTGCTGGGCGATGTCACGACAGCGCTGACAGCGGCCACTGAAGAGCGCCAGGCTCCTGTCCCCTACGCCGTCTCCTTTAGTTCCCACGCACAAGCATGAGGTCAGGCTGTGTCCGTGTCACCGACTCCCTGAAGCTCGGAGGGGCAGGGTCACGTGCCCAGAGAGCAGCATGGCTGGGATTCAAGCCCGGGTCTGGCCCCGCTTGAAAGGGCCGCTCCTGACCGCAGCACCCCGCGACCTCCTTGGGGTCCAGCACTGCGTTCGAGTCCCGTCTCTGATGATATAGATTTGCCCCCTGGAGTCCTGCCGAGCGCGCCCTGTTGAAGGCCCGTTTGTCACCTCCCTGAGGGCAGATTGTTTCACAGGGGACCTTTCTGCGCGGGACATGAGCCCATCACAAACTGGACTTGGGTGTGTGAGGGGTCCACCTTACCCTGTGTGTGCCATGCACACTTTGCCCTCCGAGTTTTCCCACTGCTTCATTGTGGCCCCCTAGCTGAGGGTCGTGGCTGTCCCTGGAGCCAGGGCTTCCTTCACCAAAAAAGCACAGTTAAACATTTGCTGAGCCGGACCCCTAGGTGTTCAGAAAGGGACCTTTGTCCCACCTAGAGAGCTCAAGCATGGCTTGCTTCCTGGAGGAGGTGCCATCTCAGCAAGGTCCTGACAGTAAATAAAGAGTTGACCTGCCGCCAAAGTTATGGGGGGTGTGGGAGCATCCCATGGGGAGGAATCCCCCATGTGGGGTGCGCAGAGGCGGGAGGGAGCAGGGCTTGTGGCCGGGCATCTTTCAGAATTCCAACAGCGGGGGTTCAGAGCCAGCTGGACCACTCTGCCTGGCAGGGCGCTCTCGGGTGACGCGCCAGCCACATGTGTCCCGTAAGCAGGAACACTGCGTGCCGTGCGGATCCAGAGAGGACGGCTCCTTCTTCCCGGAGGAGCCGTTTCCCAGACGCACCAAGCTGGAGGCAGCATCTTGATTGACACTTTGGTTTCTCCCCCAGAGAAGGGAACTCAGATCTGGAGATGGGGGAGGCGGTTCCAGGTCGCACAGCAACAATCATTTGTTTCCGATCTTGATTGAGATAGGACTGACCTTTTCCCGCTCTGAGAGCTGGACAACCCAAGTGCACTATGAGCTTTGGGGTGCAGAAGCCCCCCACTCTCCACCGCAGAAGCCAGAGGGGAGGGAGTGTGTTCTGCCGTCTTTGCTGCGAGCACGTGTAGGGGTGGCAGAACTGAAGCCTTGTCACCTCCCCCCCCCCAGACAGGCCTTGCCCAGCTGGGAAGGCTACCCAGTGAGACCCTAGCCAACGTACCCGCTAGGACTGCACGAATCAGATTTATCCCCGAGCGTCTGTGCCCGGCCCCCCAAAACACACACGTTCCCCCAGACATCGTCTTCTGACATTGGGACGTTGCCTCCCACGTGTCGTGCACACTTAATGGAATACCTTCCCCTCGGGCAGAGGGACCATTGCCATGTTTCGATGGTATATAGCTGAGAAATTACAGTGATGGCCTTTTGCCCACAGTAGGCAATTCTTTATTTGCAAAATAGAAAGAGGCATGTTGTGTGGGTTATGCACGAACCCCAGCCCAGGTCCTGTTGCTGTCCCCTGCACATAATTTCTTCTTCTCTCCTAGACAGTGCTGGCCAAACCAGTTAACCCTTTTGTTCATTCAGCGATTCATTCATTCTTTGCACGGATATCTACCAGGTACCCGCCACGTACCAGCGAGGGGGTGGTGGGGCAGGCCAGAGGGCAGGCAGACGGACAAGGGGCTCGGGCTGAGAGAGCGCTGGCCTGGCCTGGGCAGGTGCAGTAAGGATCTGAGGAGAGGAAAGAGGGACACGGGCTCCACGTGGCGTGTCCATCAGGACACCAGGGCATGCCGACATTTAGACCAACTAGCTCATCAAGGGGACAGAATCTCCAAAGACAACCCGCTGCGTATCGCAGAGGAGGCCCAGGTACATTGTCACGTCTGGCCTCGGGAACCGTGTGGCTTCCCGCCAGCCGGCAGCTGCGTGGGACAGTCCCTCCCTCCAGCCCTTCCCCACAGCCCGCTCTGGCAATTCTGGGACGCGGGCTTTTGTGAAACAGGGAGTCAGCCCCTCCGAGTCCGGTCCGCCGCTAACACAAACCACGTGTGGCCCTCCACGCCAGCTGCCATGGTATTTGCCTTGGACAGCATGCCTCCTTTCCCTCCACCACAAGCCGATGTCTAGAAAACTGCTGATGGAGTGTTCTCTCGTTCCCGCTGGAGGCTTGTGATGTGGCGGCCTGACGTGGCTGGCTCCGTCTCCCTGCCCACCCCCCAGACTGACTCACTTTCCTCCTCGGGGTCCAGCCCTCCCCACACCCTGAGCACCTCTTTTCCTTCCACTAGCCGGGTGAGGCGGTGTGGATTTTCTAGTTTCCAAGGATAACGTCTGTGATGGGAGATTGCCCAGCAGCAAGCCTCTGGTCCTGCTGCTGCAGACGGCCTGGGCGGTTGCCCCATGGACGATCCGGAGTGCTCCCTGTCTGCTTCAAAGCCAGTGGGTGCCCAGTGTGACAGTTCCCTGGATAGAAACAGCTTGTGGGCCCTGAACCTGGACACACTAAAACCAAACGCAAAATAAATAGCTCACAGGCCTCTGATCGCCTGCCCATGTGACTAGCAGTTACTAGCACTGACAGGATGATAAAGGGTATGAAGCAAAGCTGGATATGGCCAAAACAGGAGGATGAGTAACATCGTCCAGTCCTGTGATGTTCATTATGGTGACCACTAGTCATGTGAGACCACTTAAATTAGTTAAAATTAAATAAAATTAAAAGTTGAGTTCCTCAGTCTCAGGAGACTCATTTAAAGTGCTCAGTAGCCAGCCACCTAGGGCTGGTGGCTACCATAAGGGGACAGTGTAGTCTGCAGAAAGTTCCATTAGACAGACCAGCACTGGCCACCGAGGGGACTTGGACAGTCTGAGAAGTTTGGTCAACCTTAAAACACAGTCTCATAATGGAATATTATTCAGCCTTAAAAAGGAGGAAATTCAGACACACGATACAACATGAAGACATGCTAAGTGAAATAAGCCAGCCACAAAGAACAAATACTGAATGATTCCACTTGTCTCTGATACCTAGAAGAGTCAGGTTTATAGAGACAGAAAGTAGAACGGTGGTTGCCAAGGGCTGGGAAGGAGCGTGGGGGGTTAGTATTGAATGGACACAGAGTTTCAGTTCCGAGTGACAAAGAGGTTCTGGAGATGGGTGGCGGTGATGACTGCACAACACCGTGAATGTACTGAATGCCACTGATCTGTACACTTAAGATGGTTGAGGTCATCAGTTTTATGTCGTGTATACCTAATGCAATAATAATAATAATAATAATAATAATGCACACAACCTCACAAATGACTAAAAATGTTTCCTAAATAGCTTCCAGAATAAGATATTCTTTGTGAGCAGAGTACAAGGGGTGGAGAGGGGTCTTGTTGAGCACCTGGGGTGTCCCCAGAAAGTCCCCATTCAGTGTTCATTTACACAGCTTCCCCCCTACCCAGCAGGCCGTGTTCCTCATTCCACCTACGGCCAGTCAGACTCAGTGGGCAAGGTATCCGGCCAAGGACACGTAGCTGGCACAAGGAAGCATTGGGATTAAACTCAGGGCTGTCTGGTCCCCAGAGGTAAAATATCTGTGGTTAGGCTTTGCGGCATTAAACCCAGATCTGCTGCCTCGAATTAATAACACCTGGGGAGACACTCCCCCACTCTTCAGGCCGCAGTTATCTGGGTAAAAGCAAGTCGGGACACAGGGTGAAACTAACTTAGCACAGAGCAGTGAAGACCACAGGGAGATCTGACTACGGCACTGGGCGGGGCTCTTAGCTGGTGTGTGCACTCAGCAGGGCCCGATGGGGACCCTGGAGAATGGACACAGACATGGTAGGGGGGATGGATTACTGGCATGTACTTTTTAAAAGATAATAATAATAATAAAATAATAATAATAATAATAATAATAATAATAACAAGTTCCCTTTTATCGTCTTAAATACAATTGAGAGGGGGAGAAAAAGAAGATAGTTTTAGATGAAACCTACAAATCCCTAAGCCCCTCTCTAGCTGTGACTGGTTAATTGCCCTGCTTTTAAAAAGAAAGCACGCTGTTCCTTGGTGTCTGGGATATTAAACCTTCCTCATCTGGCCTTGATTTTTCATGTTTACATGACACTCGGATGCTGCCTGAGAGAGTGGTCCTGGGGAGAGAGGGTGGGATTTAGAATAAGATGCTTGAACTGGCTGAGCTGTGTGCCGTTGGCAGGTCACTGTCCCGTTTCCCCATCTGTGACGTCGGGATCGTGTATTGTGATAAAGTCGTGTGTATGGGAAGGAAGGAGTGTTAACTGTCAGCTGTCAGACAAACGTCAGTAGTAGTGACTCATTTAATGTCGGTAATGCAAGTGTTATCCATCAGGGGTGTTGGCAAACATCTCCTGTAGCTGCCCCCCCCAAAAAAAAATTCACTCAGGTGTATTCGTTGCTTTACCCAGTTTTTATGGAGGACCTGCTATGTACTGGTGTTTAAAAAGCTCCCGGATTTAAAAAGGGAAGCCTGACTTTCCCAGCGAAGCCCGCTGTGGCCTCCCCCGTTGCTAAATGATTGAGCACTTCCCCATCACTGCACGGCACAGAGTAGGGGGCTGATGGGAAACCACGGGTAAAACCATGTGGCCTCCAACGGCAGCCCTTCAGGGTGCCGGCTGCGCTGAGGCTGGCCCCCTGGTACCCAGGATACCACGTAGAAGAACAGCACAGACCAGGCAGAAGCTCCAGCCCGTGTCAATGGCCCTGCATCCCGATCGCCGAGGAGCGATGGATGCTGTTTATTTGTCTTCGTGGCATCGCCCAGGTGGATGATGCGATGGCAGGGAAAAGCAGGTGGGCTCCGTCTCTGGCCCCACCCCCTGCAGCCTGCAGGCCCTCGGTCCGTCTTTTCACTTCTCTGGGCCTCAGTTTCCTGGATGGTAACGTTTACCGTGAAGGAATACGCTGAGATTTTAGCGAGAGGATGTATCCGAGGAAGCCAGGTCATGCTCGGCCTAAATGCATGTTTCCTTTCTCATCTGCCTCAGGTGCTCTCCTCCCCAAATGCCTACACAGTCTCTACGCTCATTTCTGCCCGGCTCTTTGATGCTTCTTTCATTCCGTCAGAGGGACACATCTCGAGTGCCAGGGTGGCTTTCTCCTTGAGGTGGAATGATGGGCAGGCTTTCCACATTCCAGCCAGCACTTCTGGAGGCTCAAGACTCCCTTACCGCACCCCCATTCGAATTCTGGGCCCATGGACTAGTCAAGATGGTCTAGGATGTTCTCTTTGAAATAGTGTCGATACACAAGAAGGGTTTATTTCTCACTCTGGTTACACGTCCATCAGAGAGTGTGCGGACTCTGGACCCTCGCTCCCGGACCGTCACTGGCGGAGAAGCCAGTGTTCGGAGTGTGGCTGGTCGCCATGGCAGGTGGAGACGGAGAGTGGTGAATCTCACGCCAGTCGTAACTCTTCTTACCCCGGGGGACGTGTGTCTCCTCTGTTCCCATTGGATGGGCCACGTCCCACATCAGGGGTGAGGGGAGGTTCTCATTGACCGCTTGCTCAGGAGAAGACCCAGAAATCCAGTGACAGCACGATGGCTCCATAGCCCAGCTTCCATCCATAAAGTGACTGTGCAGGGTTGGTGTCATTATGGCCAACTTTGAGGACCAAGCTATGTCATCTTTCCAAGATGACAAGGAGCAGAAGAACTCTGTGGTTTTATATATGAAATCATATATTTCACACTCATTCCTTTAAAGATCAGAGAGGCGTTTATTGCACTGCTAAAGGGGTTTCTTTTGCATGTCCTGTCCCCGTCGCCCCTCTGTCCCACAGCAGCCCACACCCACCTCTCACGGTGCTTCCTACACCACCCTGAAATGGTCAGTTACCTTTCCCATCTCCTCCCTAAACCGTGAGTCTCTGCGCCCTGCACTCGTGTACTTTATGTCATGTCCCAGCACAGAGTCGAGCCCAGCTAGGGATGTCACAGTGGGCCAGGGGAGTGTGACGATCTCAGAGGCAGAGACCCTATAAACCAGGCGTCTCGGTGGTTTGTTCCTGGACACAACCTGGCAAACAGGATGATCTCCCTGTGGCTGGAGACCCCTTGGAGAACTGAGACTGGTCTTTCCCCGCTCTGAGCCGTCACAGATGTGGCAGCTGTGGGCATAAAGAACTGTTTTCATGGAGATCCTGGGTCACACTGACATTGCCTTCCCACTTAGATGGGGTTTCTGAGAAGCAGAGCGAAGCGAGCTTCTGTATGTATATCCAGTCACATAATTCACATAATTCCTTTAAATGTCAGAGATGCATTGATCGTGTTTGTTGGGTATTCTCTCCCTATCGCAGATGCAGATGTTGGACAAATTCCCCATGGAAGGGGGACAGAAGGACCCCAAACAGCGGATCATCCCCTTCCTGCCAGGTAGGTGAGAATGTGTCCAGGTGGGGTGTGTCCAGGGTGGCTCCTGGCTCTCTCGGCTTGTCCTCCTGGGGGCATCGTCCCAATGCCCAGAATCTCAGTCACCTGTAAAAATGAGTGGCTAAGAGTATGCGCCTTAGGGGACATGCCACACCATTTATCTACTGGCTTAGGCGAGACGCTTCACCTCCGGGAGCCTACCTCTGCAATGGGAATAATTGGCACTCGCAGAGTTGTGTGATGAGCGGCGTCTGTTATCACGGCTCCTTGATTAGTTTTCTGTTGTTGCGTAAGAAACGGCCACCAATGTAGTGGCTTCAGACAGCACCCATTGTCTCACAGTTCTGCTGGTTACAAGTCCAGGCAGACTCAGCTGCGCGCCCTGCTTAGGCTGAGGTCAAGGTCTCGGCCAGGCTGGCGTCGTATCTGGAGGATCTGGGGAGGAATCTTCTCCCAGCCTTGCTCAGGGCGTTGGCAGAACTCAGTTCCTTGCTGCTGTAGAACCGAGAAGCCTGTTCGCCTTGCTGGCCGTCGGCCGGGCCTTCCAGAGGCTGCCTGCTTTCTTCCTCGTGTGGCCCTTCCGTCTTCGGGCTGACAGCCACGAGGCACTGAATCTTACTTCTGCTTCGGATGTCTTCTGCCACCAGTCGGAGAAAGTTATCTGCTTTGAAGGGCTCGTGTGATTATGCGGTAGCCACCTGGCTAAGGCAGGATAATCTTCCTCTCTCAGAGTCAACCACGGCATCTAACGTAACAGGATCCCAGCGTACGGTCACGCCTTGGTCACAGGCTCTGGGGATCAGGGTGCGACATCTCTGAGGGGGGCCTGCCTGCCCTCTGACCACAGCTACCAAGCACTTTCTGAGTGCCAGGCGCCGCTCCAGGCACCATGAAGGAGATAATGCAATAATGGCTAGTCCCCGCGCTCAGGGCATTCTGTGTCCCTTCCCAACGCCCCCCACCCCCAATTTTCTTTTCCCCCTTACCAATGGAGTAGCATCAAGGCTTCCTCTCAAAAAGTGGGCTGCCCAAACCAGAATCAGTGCCTCAAGTAATAGCCGCTCCCATTGATTAGCTGTCGTCTGCTGTGGGCCAGTCACGGGGCTAAGTGCCTTCCATTCATTTCCTCACCCGGTCCCCCGACGACCCTGCAGGCTGGACGTTAATTACTACGCTCATTTCACGGATGCAGAAATTGAGCTCAGAGAAATTATTACCGCTTGCACAAATGGCAGAGCCGGGATGCAGACGCAGCTCTGGCCGGCCCCAACATTCACGCCTGCCTGCAGTCAGGCAGCCCGGGTTCGAATCCCAGCGCCCCCACTCATCTGCTCTCTCGTCGTGGGTAGAGCACCTCGGCACGCTGACTTTCATTTCTTCATGTGTAAATTGGAGATAATAACGGTGCTTAAATGGTAGAGTCGTTATGAGGGTTCGGTAAGTACCTGGCACAGAACTAGCAGCAATCAAGCACTGAACGGTTATTTTTTTTAATGTACAGATGATCAACAAATTGACAGTCACCCTAAATCACAAGTATTTAGAGCTAGACGGGCCCTTCAGATCTTGTTCATTCTGCAGAGGAGGGGGCCGGCCCAGCGATGGGGGAGACTCCCCAGGTGACAGGGGAGCCCAGTGTCCCCTCCCCAACATCACACGGGAGCCCGGTGTCCCCTCCCCCACTCCGGGCTTCTGCCGTGGGCTCCTCCCAGATGTTGTCATCCTCGAATGGGTTTAGAGACAGCGTAGAAATGTCTGCACGGCCCCCCATCCACCGGGAGGATCGTTTGCCTGAAAAAGCTAATGTTTTCAGTTCTTTAGCGGGGAAAGTGTGCAGTCACACTGGAATAGTTTTTCCTATTGGAGAAAACCCGGAGTGCCAGCTGCCAACAGCCAGATGTCACTTCTCCAGAGCGTGTGCTTGGGAGTCAGACCCAGCCCTGTGACCTCGAGCGGGTGACATCCACCCCGCCCTCCCCCCTGAGCCTCAGTTTCCACAGCTGTAAAATGGGACATGACCCCTGCTCTCTGTGGCGCACAGTAGGTTCTCATAAGGGCAGAAGCAGGGCCCCGTGGCATTCCTTTGGAATCTCTCGGTGTGGCACGTCTTGGAGTCGTACTTAAATGGCCAGTCTGGATCTGCACGTTGAACTGGGCTCTGAATGTCGTTTTTTCTTAAGGGAAAGAAAGGGAGTGAGTGAGAGCCCTCCCTTTCTCCTGGATGAAAGGCTCAACCAGCTGTGGAAAACCTTTCCCGGGCGGGCCGCAGAGGCCCTGGAGCCGACCCTCTCCCAAGCCCCCGAGCGCTTTCACGATTACGTCATCCTTTTCCACCCACAAACGCATGAAAACGCCGTTCCCAGGATCTCGGCCCCGGTTTCCCTGCTCAGGGCACCCCCTCGGAGCCTGGACAGGTCCCGCTGGGCCCCAGGACTCCCAGAGCACCTTCTCAGCCCCTCTCAGCTTTTCCTCCAGGCCAAGGCCAAGGGCAGGGGCCCGCGGGAGGAATAGCCCCTCTCCCAGGGGCCACTTTGCTGCCAAGACTGCCACGTCAGCAGCACAGCAAGGCGCCCGTTAGCACAAAGGCGGGGGGGGGGAGGGGAGAGCCTCCCTGTGCAATTTTCCACCCCAGCAAGAGCCGGGGAAGCCAACTTGGCAGAGGATGTGGCTTGGAAATTAAAAATTACAGTTTGGCCTCCCTCCACCGTGGAAAACAAAAGCCCGTGCGTTCTCACCGAGGGCTGCTCCCTCCACTGAGCACTCTTTCCACCCCGGGTGGGCTGGCCGGCCACAGGCTCGCACACCCTCCTTCCCCATGACTCACACTTCACATCCGGCGCGGACAGGGGGCTGCTGCCCCCTCCGCCTGTCACCTGGGAGGAGGCATCGGCCACAGATGTGCTGGACACACGGTCCTGCCCCGTGGCCTGTGGATGAGTGACGAATTAGCCAGTTAGGAGACAAGGCTCAAGAAAGCAAACGGGGGGTTCAGGAGAGACGTGTGCCCCTCGTTGCAGAGTGTAATGTGGCATCGTCTAACCTGTTCGTAAAACACAAAGTAATTAACCCTTGTGCAAGCACCTAAGACTAAGCCTTGTGCTGGGCGTGTCATGGAGATCACTGTGAAGGGGTGGGAGACAGGCCGTGAGAAATAAATGCCCTTCCCAAGGCCCAGTCAGTAAGAAGCAACCCTCAGATTGGCCCAGGGCCTCGCTGAAGACAGGAACTCTTAACCTGTTTGAAGTGAGTATGCGTTTCCCCAAAAGAATGGTGGATGAGGTTGGATGGGGGGCGTATTCCAGGCGGAGGGAAAGGCACAGGATCGTGAGAGAGCAGGGAGCATTTCGGGAATAAAAGACTAGAATAGAAGGTCTGCGAGGAAAAGGGGAGGAAAGGAGCCTGGGCTGTGAGATGAGGGCATATTGTGAGTGTCCACTATTCTGCCCAGCCAGCCTGAGAATCCTAGAGTGGCCCGGGGAACCTCAGATCGTCGGGTCTCACCTTCCTTCTTCATCGGTGGGAACCCCTTCCTTCCACAGATTGGTTCCGGCCTCCCTTAACTCCTAGAAACATACCCACTGGGTCCCACTTCCTCCAGCCCTGGCACTAGCGCTGTGAGCAGGGCTTCAGAGGACCACGCATGAGGTCATTCAGGCCCTACAGATAGATGTTCAACAGGAAATATCGATGGCAGCCAGGAATTTGAGTACCACTCAGGCATACCAGCTACATCCACATCACACCCTCCAGCTCCCTGAGCGCTTGTCACTGCTTTCTGACGATGCTGTGTGCACTCTCATCTTCTGCAGGCAAAATCCTCTTCCGACGAAGCCACATCCGAGACGTGGCCGTCAAACGCCTGATACCTATTGATGAGTACTGTAAGGTAGGTGTGGAAAAGGCTACCTCCTCCCAGTGTCTCATGCCTGCCCTGTGGGTTTTTCACAAGTTGCTCGTTGTGAAAAAATCTGTACAGTTGAATGAAATATAAAGAAATTAGAAAAAATGATCACCAATAATCCTTCAACTCAGGAGCAGTAATTATGAAGGTTTTTACATCTTTCTTTCCCCTCTGCGTGCATTTCTTTATGGTGCTGAAGCCATCCATCTATGTTCTTTTTGTTGCTCTTTCTCTTATTTATTGTGGTATAAGAATTTGCCATGCTATTTAAAAAATCTTCTTGAGACTATTTTTAATAGCTGTATAGTATTCCACTGTGCATGCATGACCCCCAAATTATTCAGCCCACCCCTGTTGTTGAACAGAGCAGTGGTCGTCAAATCCCGTGACTGTTTTAAACAAGCATGTGGCCTACCTTTTGGTTATACTATGTTTGAATCGAGGCTGTGCTAAAGAAAGAAGCATATTTTTTAGTTTGTTTAGTTTCCCTTATCTTTAGTATTTATTTTTCTAACTTAAAATTACTAGCGGTTCTGATGGGAGAAGGGTAAGAATAGCAAGAAATGCCCTAAAAATGGAGCAGTGAATGTTTTCCTCCCCTTAGATCAGGAGCAAAGCAGGTGTATTTGCTCTTGTCACTTCTGTTCTACATTTGAAGTTCTAGCCTGGGAAAGCAGGGAAGAAAAAGAAATGGAAGGCGTACAGCTTTGGAAAGTAAGAAGTAAAACTGCCTTGCTTCGCAGAGGACGTGATTCCATTGTAGAAAATCATAAGGGATCTCCCAGAAAACCTCCCCGAACTAATAAACGAGTTTAGTAAGATCACAGAGTATAAGATCGATATACAAAAATCAATCGTATTTCCCTGTACACGAGTAACAGACAACCCCGAAGTAAACGTAGCATCAGAAAGGATCAAATACTTAGAAATAAATTAGTAAAAGGAGTATAAGGTTTGTCCTCTGAAACCGTAGAACATTACTGGGAGAAATTAAAAAGCAGCTCCGAATGAATGAAGAGGATTTCTGTTCTCGTGGAATGGAAGACTCAATAGTGTTAAAATGGCTTTTCTCCCCTAATTGATCTACAGAGTCAATACGATCTTTGTCAAGATCCTAGTGGGCTTTTTTTTTTTTTGGTAGAAATTAACATATTGATCCTAAAGTGTATGGGGAAATGCAAAACAATTTTGAGAAAGAATAAAGTTTCAGGGTTCGTGCTACCCAGTTTCAAAACTTCCTACAAAGCTACAGTAATTAAGACAGTGTGTACTGGGTTGACATATAGGTCAGTAGAACAGACCTGAGAGGCTAGAAATCAATTCTTATTAATGTGTAGGCAACAGGTTTTCAACAAGCTACCAAGAAATTCAAAAGGAAAGGATAATCTTTTTAACAAACGTAACACAGTGTGGATTAATAGAATATCCATATGCAAAAAAACCCACATTTTTTTAAGTTGGACCCTTACTGCACACCATGCACAAAAAAAATCAGCTCAAAGTGGATCATAAACCTAAACATAAGAGATAAAACTATAAAACTTCTAGAAGAGAACATAGGAGAAAATCATGACATTCATTAGGCAAAGAGTTCTTAGATACGGCAGACACTCATAGAGAAAAATTGATATATTTTACTTCATTTAACTTAGAAACTCCTGTACTTTGACACCATGAAGAAAATGAAAAGACATTCCACAGATGAGGAAAAAATGATTGTAAATCATGTATCTGTTAAAGAACTTATATTGAGACTGTATAAAGAACTCTTAGAATTTAGTATTAAAGAGAGAACTCAGCTTAAAAATAGACAAGATTTGGATAGCGATTTCCCCCAGGAAGATATACCATGGTTCATAAGCCCATGGAAAAAGAGTTCAGCATCATTAATCATGTGGGCGTAACGAGATGTCACTAGAATGGCTGTGACCAACAAGACAGACAGGACCAGGAGTCAGTGAGGATGCGGAGAAGCTGGAGTCCTCATTCTGACGAGATGGAAAGCCACTTTGGAAAATAGGTGGGCGGTGTCTTCAAGAAATGAAATTGATTATATGACCATTCTTGGGTATATACTCAAGAGGATTGAAAACTTATGTCCACACGAAGATTTGGATGCAAATGTTCATAACAGTATTAATTCATAATAGCCCCAAATGGGAAGCAATCCAGATGTCCATCAGGCAAATAGATAAAATGTGCAATAGTCATATAATAGACTATTATTCGATGATAAAAATGCAGTGAAATGCTGATAAATGTTGCAGTGTGGATGCATCTCAAAAACATGGCGCTAAATGAAAGAAGCCAGATGCACAAGACTATAATATTGTGTGATTCCATTCATACGAAATGTGCAGAAGAGGCACATTTGTAGAAATAGCAAACAGATCAGCGGTTTTCTGGGCCTGGAGGCAGTGGAAGTGGGGATGAGATGGGGGGAAGTTTCTGAGGTGATGGCAAAGTTCTAAGACTAGACAGTGGTGCTGGCTGCACGGCTCTGTTATTTACTGAATATCATCGAATTGTGTTCTTACAACAGGTGAATTTATGGTACATAAATTAGACTTCAGTGAGTCTAAAATTTAAAAGGCAGGCAGATCTATGGCCATGCCAACCTGAACAAGCCTGATGTCTGATCTCGGAAGCTAAGCAGGGTCAGGCCTGGTGAGTACTTGGATGGGAGACCACCTAGGAAGACCAGGTGCTGTAGGTATATAGACGATAGATAGATGGATGGATGGATGGATGGATGGATGGATAGATGGATGGATGGATAAATAGATGGATGGATGGATGGATGGATGGATGGATGGATGGATGGATGGATGGATAGATGGATGGATAGCAGGAAGTGTGGGGATAGATGACCCCTCTTGTGGCAGGGGACATCATGGAAGAGCATAAAATCACTGCTGGTTGAGCATATCCTCTCTGCCAGACATGACCACGTCTCATCTCTCCAGCAACCTTGCGAAGTGGGTTTTATTGTTCCCGTGGCGTAGACGAGGAAGCGGAGTTACTCGCAGCGACAATATTGTCGGTTTGAGAGTTGAACCCAGGCCTTTTCAGCCTCAGCACTCACGTGTCACTCATGGCCTCTCTAAGAAAGTAAAAATTCAAGAGGCTGAAATAGTCAAGCATGTATTTCACAGAGGCAGATACACTCAGGCACAAAGACTCTACCCCTGTCGCCTGCTCTGAGAGGAAAGGGCCGACCTTCTCCTCTTTGTTCCTATCTAAACCTCTGAAGCCTAAAATTCCTTTGTCCCAAGTCCTATTGGCAAGAACTTCGGACTCTTGGGATCACCTTGACCAGCTAGGAAGTTCCAGCTGAAATCTTCCCCCGAAACTGTTGTCTCCCAGCCCACCCACCTTTTTTCCAGAGTCAAAATTTCCTCACGCCCAGGGCTTGGCAAGCTCTTGGACACTTGATTTGGGCACGGGGGAGGGAGGACATTAATCCCAAAGCCATAAGGGAGAACAGCAACTGCCTGCATCTGGCCGATGCTGGGAACCACACAAAGATCGTGAATTCGCCTGGATTAACCAAGGGGAAGAAACTGCTTATGTTCTCTGAGCCACATGGAAGTTACTGCCCCTGGCTATGGATGCAGCGTAAGAAGCAGAGTGGATATTTTGGGATTTTTGCTTTGGGCCAAGTTTCCTGGGCTTGGCTTCAAGGGAACTAACTGCCCTCCTGGAAGGAGATGAAACTATCCCTTTTGTCACAAGGTCTGCAAAACCTTTTGTAGACTGCCTGGGCTCTCCGTAGCATTGGGGATTTGTTAATGTCATTGCTGTAAGCTGACTTAAGCCAATTCGACCTGTCACTATGAGCTTTATTTCCATAGAAATTGGTGGTCTCCAACAGGTAAAGATAGACAAGGGCTGTAGATATCCCGAAACCTAGCTACCAGATGTATATTACAATGTACATTTTTGCTCTACAAGATCTATTATAAAGTTACAATAATTAACGAAGTATGGCATTGGCACAAGGAAAGAGAAAAACCATTGGAACAACATAAGGAACCCAGAAAAAAATCTCATATGTATTTGGATACTTTGCTGCTGACAAAGGCAGCCTTGCAGACCATTGAGGAAAGGTTGGATTCCTTGGTGATTTGGTGTCCGCGTTTGAAAAAACAAAAAAGAACTCCCTTCTACCTCACACCACACATGTAATTATTTCCAATGAAATTAAAGACCTAAATATAAGAGGCAATGCTATAAAAAGGTTTAAAAGACAAGAATAGGATGGTATCTTTTTAATCTCTGGAAATAGAGGGATTTCCAAAGATGCAAAAAAAATGCCAACCATGAAAGGATTTGATTCGACTACATTAAATTTAAGAGCTTCAATTTGTCAGAAAACACAGAGAAAACCAGACTGGGGCAAATCCTGCCCCCACCTATAGGCATTTGTTATTGAGCAGCTTCCTAAAAGTCCTCTCAAGTGGTTGGTTCTGTAAGCTCATCGAAACACCAGCTGTCTGTCGGACACCACTTTGCATGAAAGTTGCCTTGAGACAAGATGCTAGGATATCCAAGTGGCCCAATCAGCTAATCCTAGCGGTGCTCTGACAGTAAAATCCTCAGGAAGAGGCAGAACCCAGAGAGAGGATTCAGAATCCAAGACCTGGCTCCATTCTGAGGGATGTTCAAGGCTGGGCTCGCCCAGTTCCATTCATGCAAGGGCCAGAATTCGGAGTATGTCTAGAAGCCCACGCATCTCACCGGTGAAGATCATTATTTCTAGCAACTGTTAGGCTAGTGCGTAAAGGCTGTGGTATGGGTCAGTGATGAAGGCAGCTTAAGCCCCGAAGTAGCCTTTTCTGAAGTGGGGACTTGTGATTAGTATTTTACGTGCTAAAGTGAGGGGACTTCAGATATCAACCATCCATCATTAAGGAGTAGCTTAAATGGAACACACACACACACACACACACATACCTCTGAGTGTGCATGCCCATGCCGTAGTGCTTTCAAGTAAACTATAATCAATATAAGAGAGTTTCCCAGACTCCAGTCACTTGACACCTCCCTTCAAGATGTTTACCCATGTCCCCACTACCTGTATTATTATTATTGATATTTTTAATTCTTTAAATGCACTCACTTT
Source organism: Macroglossus sobrinus (assembly GCA_004027375.1). Classification (NCBI taxonomy): domain Eukaryota; kingdom Metazoa; phylum Chordata; class Mammalia; order Chiroptera; family Pteropodidae; genus Macroglossus; species Macroglossus sobrinus. Next base: position 2,106 of record PVKZ01006460.1, on the reverse strand, counting down.
TTAAACTTCTTAGAAAGAAAATGTATCGTAGAGGAAATTTTATTTCAGAACCGTAATATTCGACTGGTATCAGGTACCATAAATGGAAAAATTAAAAAAAAAACAATGAAACAACAGTTACGACAATGTTTATAAACCCAGCCCCACTGCGGCCTGCCCGCCCGAGGCTCTGTAGAGCCTGGTTCTGTGCCTGGGAAGCAAGTTAGAGAAGTGTTTTCTTCTAGGAGTTTTAGTTTCAGGTCTTCTGTTTAAGTCTTTAATCCATTGTGAGTTGACGTTTGTACACAATGTACATAAGGATCCAGTTTTATTCTTCTGCCTGTGGGGTTCCAGTTTTCCCAGCACCACTTATCGAAGAGATTGTCCTTATGCCACTGTATCTTCTTGGTGCCTTTTTCGAAGACCAGTTGACTGTATGCATGGATTTATTTGTGCTCTCTTGGCGATGCTTTTTGGGACATGATGTCAAGAGTGCCTGTAACACAATAATAATAAGCAAGTTGGACCACATCAAACTCAAAAAGTTTCTGCTCAGCATACGAAACAACCAACAGAGTGAAAAGTCAACCTATGGGAGAAAATATTTGCAAACCATATATCTGAGAAGAAGTTAATCTCTATATAAGGAAGTCCTCCTATATCTCGATAGCAAGGACACTAATAACCCAATTAAAAAGTGAGCTAAAGACTTGAGTAGACATTTTGCCAGAAAAAGATAGATGACTAACAGGTACATACACCTCAACATTAAAATGTTCGGTGTCACTGGTCATCAGGAAAATGTCAGTCAAAAGCTCACTAGGATATAACCTCACACCTGTTAGAATAGCTCTTATTATTATTTTAAAAAGATGACAAATGTTGGTGAGGATATGGAGAAATAGGAACCCTCATCCACTGCTGGTGGGACTGCAAATTGGCACAGCCGCTGTGGAAAACAGTATGGAGGTTCCTCAAAAAATTAAAAATAGAACTGCCATATGATGCAGCCATCCCTCTACTGGGTATTCACCCCAAAGACTTGAAATCAGGCTCTCAGAAACTGGCACGCACGTGTTCATTGCAGCCCTATTGGCTATGGCTAAGATGAGGACACAACCTACATGGGGTACGTGCATAGAGCAAACTACTCTTCAACCTCTTAAAAGAAGGAAGGAAATTCTGTCATATGTGACGACGGGGATGAATATCTAGGACATCAGAATAAGGGAAGTAAGCCAGTCACAGAAAGACAAATACCGTGTGATTCCGCTTGTGTACGGTGTCTAAAATAGTCAGATTCATAGCATCGAAGAGTGAAATAAGATGGCGGGTCCCGGGGCTTGGGGGGTGGAGAATGGGGGGGGGTTACTAATCCACAGCATGAACTTTTAGTCCAACGAGAGGCATATGCTCAGGCCTATGCTCAGGCCTATGCTCAGGCCGTCTGCCCTGCAGCAGCCAAGGTGCTAAATCCGGAACTTCAAAATGTGTTAAGAGGGTAATTCTCATGTTAAGTGTTCTTACCCCAATAGAATACCATTTTAAGAACAGAAAGAGGGAGAAGTGTGAACTCTCTAGGTCATTCTTTCTTTTGAAGTTAGAGAGGACTGAGAGAGCACCGAGGAACCACGAGCTTTCTCTGTGGCCCGAGCACGGTTTTATAACACAATCATCCCGCCGACTCCAGAATCGCCTCGCTATCGTACTCGCCGCTGTACAGAAAACCGTGGGGTTGACTTAATGTTTACCAAGCAGCCGGCAAGACGCGGGAAACCTTACTGCCACGTCCTCACTCCTTCCGTGGTACAGCCCTCCGCGACGGGCGTCAGTAATTTCCACTTTACAGATGTGCAGACTGAGGCTCAGGGAGGTGATGGGATGCGACCACAGCCAGGATCGGGAGCTGGGTCCGTCTGACCTCTGCACGTTACCCTCAGGGAGCAGGACTTGCTCGCCTCCCCTCCCCTCTCGTCCCCGCGTCGACCACGAGACCGGGGTTCCATCCAGGACAGAACCGAACTTTCCTGGACCTGCCGTTACCGACCGAACGCAAGACGAGTCAGGGATGTTTCGGAAGTGGAGTGATTTCCCTGCCCCGGGTCGTGTTTTCACTGTCAGCCCGTC
>PVKZ01006459.1:0-34953 GCA_004027375.1 Macroglossus sobrinus | reverse complement strand
TGGTGAGAAGCCCACTTGGAAGAATGCACAAGAGGCAGATTTGAGGCTGAAACAGCAGGCACCAACTTTATTGTGTGGAGTGCACTTCTGTTGGGAAGTGCAGTTCTATTGGGGAGTGCAGTCTATTGCATGGGGTGCACAGTCTTGTGCATACTTCTCCTGCTCCCCCTTTTTGTGCTCCCTTCTGCTTTCCCCTTCTGTTCTCCAGGGGACCACATGGCTCCTCACATAGCAGAGTACAATAGTGGCATTTGGCCACACATGTGTGATACAATAAGCTGAAGTATGTTTACACATTATTTAAATCTAGGGTCCTATTCCTAGCCATGGGCTTGGATCATAGCTAGACCTTGGACAAGCCAGACTGTGAGCCAGCCAGGCCTTGGATAACAGCCAGGCCTTGGATAACAGCCAGGCCTTGGATCACAGCCAGACCTTGGGCCAGTCAAGCCTGGTACCCACAGATGGTATCAGCTAGTTCTTGTATTTCTCTTTTATTGTTTTTCATTCTTCAGTGTCTCTCTTCTTCCTTCTGATTTATTTCTAGATTTCTGTCTTCTATATCACTGATCCTTTTCTCCATTTGGTCGACTCTATTTCCCAAGCTTGCTCTTTAATTTTTTGACACTTTCAGTGTGTTCTTCATCTCCAGAAGTTTTATTTGGTTCTTTTTTAGCTTTTTAATCTCCTTGATAAAGAACTCATTCTGCTGATCTTGTTTTTTCAGTTCCAAAAAATTGGGGATATGAATTGTCTTGGATCTCACTCATTTTTTTTTCATAAGTACCATCCTGAATTCTCTGTCATTTAAGTTGCATATTTCTATATTTGTAAGCTTCTTTTCTGAATATTTTTCTCTTTCTTTCTGAGATGGCTTGTCACCTTGGTTGTTCATGGTGTTTAATGGACTATTTCTCTGCCTGGGCATTAGTGGAAGTGTAATCTACTTATTTTTCCAGAAAGAAGATTTATTATATAAAAATCTCTCCTTAGCCTGTTGCAAAGAAGGTGTTTTTCTTTTGGTTTCCAGTAGATGGAGTCTAAGCCTCTTGGATCTCTGCTTTGTATAAAGTCTCAATAGTGCCATTTTTTTTTCTTACAGATATTCAATCATGCTTGCTATCCTCAGTCTCAATCCCTGTCAGTGTTAGTGATAGTTTCAGTAGCATTTGCTCAGATTCCCTTGGGGCTCCATGGTGATCAGTCTTGGAGGATATGGGGGCAGGTTTCTTCTGGGTTGGAGGATAGGCTTGCAGCTCAGCCTCATGTTTTGCAACCCAGCTGGTAATAATCAACTGTTATTTTTCTGCTTTCCCTGCTTCTCTGCTGTCCTCACTTCCCTGCTTTCACTCTGATTCTTGGGCACTGCCGCTGGCTGCGTGGAGCTCACAGCTCTCTCAGGCAGGGTTGTTCAGGGAATCTACCCCTTTCTCCTACAGAGAGCTCTGGCTGCAAGAGGCAATTTCTTTGTTTCTTCCAGTCTACTTCCACAGTCCTGAGGTTCTGACCTATGGTAGCTCTTATGTGCAGATCCCGTGCTAAGACATGCTGGTGTGCAGTTTTCATGGGTTTTTGTTGAGTTTTAGATATTCAGCTTATTGTTGTCTCAAGGGGAGAGATCTGGGAAGTCTCTCACTCTGCCATGTTTCTGACATCACTCAGAGGTTGCCTTGTCAATTTGTTGATGATTTCTTTTGTTATGCACATGTTTTTTAGTTTGATGTAGTTCTCTTGTTTATTTTTGCTTTTGTTGCCTTTGCTTTTGGTGTCAAATTTAAAAAATTATCACCAAGACTGATGAATGTCAAGGAGCTTACTGCCTATATTTTCTTCTTGGAGTTTTGTGATTTCAGATCTTATGTTTAAATATTTAATCTCTTTTGAATTTATTTTTATGTATGGTGTAGGATAGTGGTCCAGTTTCATTCTTTTGCATGTGGCTATCCAGTTTTCCCAGCACTATTTGTTGAAGGGACTGTCCTTTCCTCATTGTATATTCTTGTCTCCTTTGTTGTAAATTAATTGATCATATTATCAGCTTATTTCTGGGCTCTCTATTTTATTCCATTGGTTTATGTGCTTGTATACTATTTTGCCAATATCATACTATTTTGATTACTACAGCTTTGTAATATAGTTTGAAGTCAAGAAGTATAATGCCTCTAAATTTGTTCATCTTTCTCAAAATTGCTTTAGTTATTGGGGGTGTTTTGTATTTCTATACAAATTCTATGATTGTTTGTTTTATTTATGTGAAAAATACCACTGGAATTTTGATAGGGATTGCATTAAAGCTGTAAGTTTCTCAATTCTGTTCTATCCTCTTTTCCAGAATGGTTTCTTGCTGGGTGCTGTGGGGAGCTTTGACTGGGCTGGTGGAGCCTTTCTTCATATGCCAGAAGATAAAATCACCTTCATCAATACAACCAGAGTAGATTCAGACATGAATGATGCTTACCTGGGTAAGTGAAGGGAGTAGGAGTACTCTAAGAAAGGGTCAAATGTGGCATAACTCAACCAGTGTTGATATTGGATCTTTTATAGACTTTTGGGATAGCTTTAAAAAAGATGTTTCAAAATTTCATTTAATTATGTTAGCAAAGGGGAATATAGTGTGGGGTCCAGTTACTTCAACCTACCAAACATGGGGCTGCTCCTTCTCAAGGAATAGGCCTGCTAGAGGGATCAGAGTCTGTGAGGAAAATCATTTCTCTTGGATCACCATCTTTAGGTTATGCTGCCGAAGTCATCTTACGAGGCCAAGTACAAGCTCTGGTTCTGGGGGCACCTCGATATCAGCATACTGGTCTAGTGATAATGTTCAGACAGAATGCTGGTGCCTGGGAGACCAACAGTCTTATCAAGGGCAGCCAGGTGAGTACAGAGAATGTGGATTACGAATGTGCAATTAGAGACACCATGGATCCTGAGAGATTCCGGGATGGGCATCACCAGGTGCCATGGGTAGCAGAGCTTTATAAAGGAACTTTCAGAGGGGTTTAAGCTGGAGACTCATGGGATCAGCTTTGCATTTGAGAATGTTGTATCCTCACTTTTCTAACAACAATAAATAACACTTGATTTATACAGAGCTCTCTATAAGTCTACCTGTGTATAGAGCTGGTATTTGACAATACATAACCAGTATAGCCATATTAGTTATTAAAATATTAAAATAATTTAATATCTGTTAATAAGTAGCTGTTTCTCTGAGGTATCCCCTCTCCCTATGCACACTGGCTCCTTCTTCATTACTCTTGGAACTTCCCCAGCAATTACAAGGTCAGGCAGGGCACCTTAGGGGACCTCTAGGACCTATTTCAGGTCAGTCTCTGATCAATTCTTGAGCAGTCCTAACAGTTCAATACTTTAAATAACATCCCTACAAAAGCAGTGTGATTGCATCTTATGTTGTGTGTGAGGCAACAATCTTTAGTAGAAATCATCCTTGCACATTCCTAAAATAAAACTGTACCCATGATATTGTGCCTGTAGTTCTGTTTGTATTCTTTTAATTTTCATCTGTGATTCTCTTTGGCCTGCAATTAATGCATCATGTGTGGATGATCAGTTTAGTCTAATACCTGAACAAACTTGTCATAATTCTTTATCAATAGTCAAATTCTCCATGTGATCTTCAAAGGTTTTACAAACACATATTGGCTGCTGATGGTGTCAGTGCTTGGAACATATAAGGGGTAGGGTGGGGAAGAACATGTAGGGGAATTCCAGGAAGTCAAGTGTGGATGTGATGCTACTTCTCTGTTTTGTGTGTGCTGTCCAGAATCACATGGGGAAGACTGGTTGGTAAACTCCCCCACTACACACAGATATTATGCATGCAAATTACAATCAAGGGTGATAAATAAACTGGGACAATGTGAGTGTTATGACAGCAAATGAGAGGGGCATCCATACAAGAGCATTAGGGAAGACTTCTGAAGGAAGTGACAGATAAGGCAGAACTAGAGAAGTGAAGAGTGAGGAAAGAAAAGGGTCAGAGGAATGAAAAAGCATGTGTTTAGAGTGTGTGTATATGGGGGTGGAGGAGCATGGGAGAAAACGCTGGAAGAAAAGTAGGAAACAGATTCATCTTAAATTTATTGAATCTCTCCATTTCTACTGCCATCAGCCTGGTTCAGGCCATCATCATCTTTTCTGTGGAGCTACCGGTAGCCCCCTTACTGCTTTCCTAAAATTCCATTTTGCCTTCCTTTAATCCACAGAAGGAGAGTGAACTTTCTAGAGGAAACTATATCAGTCTTCAGTTTAAGACCCTTTGTTGACTACGAACAAATATCCAGTAAAGATTTAAAATTCCTCAATAAAATCCAGTTGGCTCTTGAACAAGATGGGTTTGAACTGCGTAGGTCCACCTTTTTAAAAAAAATATATGTAAAAAATTTTTTGGAGATTTATGACAATTTGGAGAAACTCACAGATAAACTGCAGAGCTTAGAAATATTTAAAAAATTAAGAAAAAGTTAAGCATGTCATGAATGCATATAATATTATGTATATAACATATAAAATATGTTTTTTAATCAACAGTTTATGTTATCAGTGAAGTTTCTGGTCAACAGTTAAGTTTTTGGGAGTCAAAAGTTATACATGAATTTTATTTACATGGGGGATTGAAGTGTTGTTCAAGGGTCAACTGTATTAGCAAATTGAATCCAGCAATCTATAGAAAGGATAATACTCATGATCAAGTGTGGTTTATCCCAGGTATGCAAGGCTTGTTAGCAGTGAACTTTGGGAATATACTAAAAAGCACTGGAAATATAAAAAAAAAAACCACTAAATTTTATACTTTAAAATAATGAATTTTATGTTTGTAAATTTTAATCTCAATTAGAAAAGCTATTCTGAATAAAACAATCAATGTAGTTCATCATAACAATAGACTAGAAAAGAAAAAAACATAGTAATATTAATAGGTACAGAAAAAGAATTTGACAAAATGCAATATCCTTTTATAATATTTAGTTCTCAGCAAACTAAGAACTAAAGGAAACGTTCTTAGTTCCTGAGAAACAGTATTTATATAAAAAAAATCTACAGCTAGCATCATATTTAAAAGTAAAAGAGAACATTTTTCTTCTAAAATTGGAAAGAAGCCAAGAATATCAATTTTCACTAGTTTTATTTTACATTATATTGGAAGATGTGGCCAGTGCAGTAAGGCAAGAAAAAAGGCAGAGAAAGTATATGGAGTAGAAAGGAGAAAATAAGATTGTCTCTATTTGCAGATGACATGATTGTTTGCATGGAAAATCCCAAAGAATCTACAAAAACTATTATACCTAGAAAGTTATTCCAGTAAGTTCTCAGGATAAAAGATCAACATATAAAAATCATTTGTATTTCTATACTAGCAATGAACACTTGGAAATTTAGATTATAAAACCAGTAGTGTTTATAATAACACCAAAGACCATGAAATACTTAGGTATAAATCTGACAAAATGTGTGCAATATCCATATGCTGAACACTACAGAACCTAATAAGAGAAATCAAAGACATACATAAATAAAGAGATATTTTGTATATGGATCGAAAGACTCAATATTGTTAAGATGTCAGTTCACCTCAAATTGATCTATAGAGTCAACCCAAGTTGATCTATAGATTCATTCCAAGTCCAATCAAAATCTTAGTAGTGTGTTTTATATAATTGGCAAAATGATTCTAAGATTTATATGAAAAATTATAGAAATTTTAGAGGAAAAAATTATAGAGGAATGTATAAGCAGTTGTGTTGGGATGGAAGACTCCCATAATGTCAATTATGTCCCGTTGGTCTACTGACTTTCTGTTCGGATGATCTGTCCATATCTGACAGTGTGGTATTTATGTCCTTTACTGTGATAGTGCTTTGGTCTGTTTCTTCCTTTAGTTCTGTTAGTAACTGCTTAACATATTTTGAGGATCCCTGATTGGGAGCATAGATATTAATAAGTGTTATGTGTTTGTGATGCATGATTCCCTTTATCATTATAAAGTGTCCCTCAGTATCTTTCTTTACCTTTTTATTTTTAAGTCTATTTCTTCTGATATTATTATTGGTACTCCCGCTTTTCTCTGAATGTCATTTGCTTGAAATATCATTTTCCACCCTTTCACTTTGAGTCTATATTTGTCTTTGGAACTGAAATGTGTCTTTTGAAGGTAGCATATGGTTGGGTTTTGTGTTTTGATTCAATATGCAACTCTGTGCCTTTTTATTGGTTAGTGCAGCCAATTTTCATTTAGGATGATTATTAGAATATGAGGTCTTCTTATAGCCATTGTATCTTTTGCTTTCTGATAGCTTGGTGTTTACATTGTTTCCTTGTCCTCTTGTTTCTGTTTTCTTTATTCTGGTTGGGTTTTTTGGTTTTCCCTTGGTTTATATTATATACAATGGTTCTGAATCTTTGGTTGTGGTTACCATTATAAACATGTAAATTTAGTTATATATGTACAGTCATCCATTTTCTTCTGTGCATGCCTTATCGCTCTTCCCCTTTGCAAATATGGATCTTTGAATCCTCCCCTTCTCAGTCATTGTTATCTCAATTTGTCCCTATGTATGCTGAACATTCATTACTATCTTGCTATAGGAATTCTCTTTTTATTATTTAAGCTTATAATGCCTCATTCTTAGTAAGGATTGCACTCCTCTGCTTTTATTTGCCTGATAGTCACTTCACTCCTAATTATGTATTTTGTTGTTGTTATTTTGTTTTAGGTGAGCTGATCCTTTTTACTATGTCCTGTAGTGCAGGCCACATAGTGGAGAATTCCCTCAATTTTTGTATGTCTGGAAAGGTCTTAATTTCTCCTCCATATCTAAAGTAGAGCTTAGCTGGATACATTATTCTAGGCTGGTAGTTACTTTCACTTATTAGTTTAAATATTTGATTTCACTCCTTTTTGGCTTGTAAGGTCTGCACTGAGAAGTCCGAGGATAATCTAATGGGTTTTCCTTTAGAAGTCACCATGTTCTTCTCTCTGGCTTCCCTGAGAATTCTGTCTTTTTTGCTGATTTTTGATAACTTTAATACAATACGTCTTGGCGAAGGCCTTTTGGGGTTGAAATAATTGAGTGTTCTGTTGACTTCTTGAATTCTAAGCTCTAGCTCATTCCTTAGATTTGGGAAATTCTCATCCACTATTTGTCTGAAAATGCTTTCTGCTCCCTGCTCCTTTTCCTCACTTTCTATAATGCCCAGTATTCTTATGTTTCTTATCTTGATAGTATCAGCTAGTCCTTGAATTTGTTTCATTATTTTTTATTATTTGGTTTCTCTCTTTTTCCTTCTGATTTATTTTTAGATTTCTGTCTTCAATATCATTGATCCTTTTCTCCATTTGGTCCACTCTATTTTCCAAGCTTGCTATTTCATTTTTCAACTCTTGCAGTGTGTTCTTCATCTCCTAAATAGAAGTTCTATTTAGTTCTTTTTGAGGGTTTCAATCTCCTTGTTCTGCTCCTCTAGTGTTTTTCAATCCCTGAAATTGTTAATTTGAGTTGTTTAGGATCTCATTGAATTTTTTCAAATTACCATCCTGAATTCTGTCATTTAAGTCACATATTTTTATGTCTGTAAGCTTATTTTGCGGAGATTTTCCTTTTTCTTTCTGAGATGCCTTGTCACCTTGTGTTTTCATGGTGCTTAATGGACTATTTCTCTGCCTGGGCATTAATGAAAGTGTATTCTGCTGGTTTTTCAGAAAAATATTTTTTCGATAATGGTCTCTCTTTAGCCTGCTGCAAAGAAGGCTCTTTTTTTTTTGGTTTCCAGTAGATGATGTCTAAGCTTCTTGGGTACCTGCTTTATATAAAGTCTTAATAATGCTTTATAAATTTTCTTGTAGATATTTAATCATGCCCGTTATGCTCAGTTTCAGTTCTTATCAGTGTCAGCAACAGTCTCAGCAGCGTTTGCTCACATTCTCCTGGGGCTCAGTGGTGTTTGTTCTTGGAGGATATGGTGGGAGGGACCCTTTGGGTTGGAGGTTGGGGGTTGTTGCTCAGCCTGATTTTCAACTGCAGCTGGTAAATATCAGCTGTTGTTCCTCTGCAGTCCCATCTCACTTCTCTGCTTTCTGTCCTGATGACTGGGCCTTGCAGCCAGCTGCTCATGGGGAACTCATAGCTATCCCAGGAAAGAATGTTCAAGGAACTCGCCAAACAAACTTGCCATTCCTTCTTTCCTCCCCCTCCTCCTGCAGGGAGCTCCTGTGGCTGCAAGAGGCAGCTTCTTTATTACTCCCAGTCCACTGCCTGATTCCCCGGGTTCTGAACTGTGGTAGCTCTTATGTGCAGATCCCACGCTCAGACATGCTGTTGTGCAGTTGTTTTTTTTGTTGTTGTTGAGTTTTAGATTTCAGTTTATTGTTGTTTCAAGGGGAGTGATCTGGGGACGTCTCTCACTCAACTATGTTTTTAATAGATTTCTCTTGTATGATCTTTTACGTGTATTGTTGGATTCAGTATGCTAATATTTTGTTGAGGATTTTTGCATCTACATTCATAAGGTATATTGGTGTATAATTTTCTTTTTTTGGGTAATATCTTTGTCTGGTTTTGGAGTCAAGATAATGCTGGTCTTGTTAAATGAGTTTGGGAGCCTTTCCTACTCTTCAAGTAATTGGAACAGTTTTTGAGAATGATACCTATTAATTTTTTGAACATTTAATAATTTGTTGTAGTATTTTCCTATAATACTTTGTATTTCTGTATTGTCAGTGGTCACTTCTTTCATTTCTGATTTAAAAAAATCTTATTATTAGTTTTAAGTATATAGTACCTTGGCTAGACATTTCTGTAGTTTATAAAACAAGCCCCCCGATTACTCTATCACCCCTCTGGCTCTACACATATACATAACCATTACTTTACTGCTGACTACATTCCCTAAGCCATGATCCCCATTCCCATGACCATCTATCAACTACTAATTTGTTCTTTAACTCTTCCCATTTTCTCTCAGCCTCTCAACTCCCTTCCCTTCTGGCCATCATTAGATTGTCCTCTATATTTGTGAGTCGTTTTTGATTAGTTTGTACTTTTTGTTCCTTAGATTTCACATATAAGTGAAATCATATTTATCTTTCTCTGTGTGACTTATTTCACTCAGCATAATAACCTCTAGGTCCATCCATGTCATTGCAAATGGTAGGGTTTCATTATTTTATGACTGGGTAATATCACATTGTATATATAAACCATAACTTCTTTTTTATGCTTACTTTCTTTTACTCAATATAATGATTTTGAAGTTCATTTATATTGTTACCATGTATGGTAGACTTAATACAATTCCACTACTGATTACTATTCTACTATGTGGTTATACTGATGTTTATCCATTATACTGTTGATAAACATTTGTTTTTAGTTTGGGGTTTTTATTAATGTTATTTAAAATTTTATTTTATTAGTTTCAAGTATATAGTACATTGGTTAGACATTTATATAGTTTATAAAATGATCCCCCTGAATACTCTTTTTTTCTTCTGGCTCTATACCATAACTTCTTTATCCAATCATCTGTTGATAGGTGTTTAAGTTTCTTCCATATCTTGGCTATTGTGAATAGTGCTGCCATGAACATAGATCTTTAAAGATGCATAGATCTTTACAAGTTATTGTTCTGGTTTTCTTTTGATAAATATTCAGAAGCTCAATTGCTGGGTCAAAAGGTATATCCATATTAATTTTTAGATAACCTCCAGACTGTTTTCCATAGTGGCTCAACCAATTTACAATTCCACTGACAGTATATGAGGGTTCTGTTTTCTTCACATCTTTGCCAGTACTTGTTTTTTGATTTATTGATGATTGTCATTCTGACAAAGGAAACCATTCAACAAAATGAAAAGACAGCCTACTGAATGGGAGAAGATATTTGCTCATGACACTGATAGAATGTTAATATTCAAAATTTATAAAGAAGAAGAAAAAGAAGGAGGAAGAGGAAGAGGAGGAAGAGGAGGAAGAGGAAGAGGAAGAAGAAGAGGAAGAAGAAGAAGAAGAAGAAGAAGAAGAAGAAGAAGAAGAACAACAACAACAACAAGAACAACAACACAACCAATCCAATTAAAAATAGGCAGAATACCTAAATAGATATTTCATCAAAGAGGAAATGCAGATGGCCATTAGATATGAAAAGATGCTCAAGGCCACTAATCATCAGATAAACGCAAATTAAACCCACAAATAGGTATCACTTCATACTTGTCCTCTCTTTTTTTTTGATGAGTCTGGTTAAAGTTTATCAATTTTATTTATCCTTCAATGAATCAGCTCTTGGTTTCATTGACCCTTTCTATTTTTTAACAATCTATTTTATTTATTTCCGATCTGATCTTTAGTATTTCCTTTCTCCTACTCTCTTTAAGCTTGATTTCTTCTTCTTTTTTTGGTTCCTTCAGGTGTGAAGTATGATTTTTATTTGAGATTTTTTTTGAGATAGGCCTATATTGCTATAAATTTATTTTTTTAGAAATGTTTTGGCTGTGTTCCATAGGTTTTGTGTCATTGTGTTTTCATTTTAATTTGTTTCAAGGTGTTTTTGATTTTGTCCTTGATCTTGTTGTTCACCCATTCATTATTTAGTGGCATGTTATTTAGTCTCTGTGTGTTTGTGTGTTTTTCAGTTTTCTTCTTATAGATACGTAGTTTCATACAATTGTGATTGGAGAAGATACTTGATATGATTTCAATCTTCTTAATTCTTTGAGTCTTGGTTTTTGGTCTAACATGTAATCTATCCTGAAAATGTTCCATGTGCACTAGAAAGTAATGTATTTTCTGCTACTTTGGGTGAAATGCTTAAAAAATATGAATTAAATTTGCCTGGTCTATGGTGTTATTTAAGGCTGCTTTTTCTTGTTGATTTTCTCCCCAGATAATTTATTTTTTGATGTCAATGGGGTGTTAAAGTCCCCTAAAATTACTGTATTACTGTTGATCTCTACCTTTATGTCCATCAATATTTACTATATATATTTAAGTGCTCAGACATTGGGCGCCTAAGTATATCCTCTTGTTGGATTGATCCCTTTATCATTAAGAAATGCCCTTCTTTGTTTTTTGTTATGGCCTTTGTTTTAAAGTATATTTTGTCTGATATAAGTATTGCTTTCTCAATTTTTTTTATTACCATTTTATTAAGTTTTGTTTTCCATTCCTTTACTTTTGGTCTCTGTGTGTCTTTCAATCTGAAGTGGGTCTAATAGGCAGCATATGTATAAGTCTTTTAAAAAACATTTATTCAGCCACCCTATGTCTTTTGATTGGAACATTTAGTCCATTTGCATTTAAAATAGTTATGTAATTATTGCCATTTTATTTATGTCTCTTCTTCTTCTTCTTCTTCTTCTTCTTCTTCTTCTTCTTCTTCTTCTTCTTCTTCTTCTTCTTCTTCTTCTTCTTCTTCTTCTCCTCCTTCTCCTCCTTCTCCTCCTTCTCCTCCTTCTCCTCCTTCTCCTCCTTCTCCTCCTTCTCCTCCTTCTCCTCCTCCTCCTCCTCCTCCTCCTCCTTCTTCTTTCTCTTCCTTCTTTTTCTTCTTGTCCCTTTAACGTTTATTGTAATACTGGTTTAGTCTTGATGAGCTCTTTTAGCTTTTTCTTGCATGGGGAGCTCTTTAGTTCTCCTTCAATTCTAGATAATATTCTTGCTGCATAGAGTAATCTTGGTTTTAGGTCTTTGTCTTTCATCATTTTGAGTACTTTGTGCCATTCCCTTCCAGCCTGCAAAATTTCTGTTGAGAAATCAGCTGATAATCTAATGGGGGCTCCCTTGTATGTAACTAATTGCATTTTTCTTGCTACTTTTAAGGTTCCCTCTTTGTCTTTAACCGTTGACATTTCAATTATGATATGTTCTGGTGTGGGCCTCTGTGAGTTCATTTTATTTGGAACTCTCTGAACTTTCTGGACTTATATGTTAATTTCCTTTACCAAGTTGAGGAAATTTTTAGTTATTTATTCCTCAAGTAGGTTTTCAATTCCTTGCTTTATCTCTTCTTCTTTTGGTATCCTTATGATGTGAATGTTGGCATGCTTGATGCTGGCCCAGAGGTCCCTTAAAATATCCTTATTTTTAAAGTTCTTTTTTCTTTTTGCTGTTCTGATTGGGTGTTTTCTGCTACCATATCTTCCAGGTTTCTGATTTGATTATCTGCTTCATCTAATCTGCTGTTGATTCTCTCTAATGTATTCTTCATTTTAATTGTATTATTAATTTCTTTTTAAAAAAATTAATTAAGTTTATTGGAGTAACATTGGTTAATACAATGATATAATTTTTAGGTGGTATTATTTATTTCTGACTGGTTCTTTTATATCTTTTATATGGTTTCTGTGTCTTATTTTTTTTTTACTATCTCTTTGTTGAAGTTCTCCCCTAAGTTTATTAAGCATACTTATAACCAGTGTTCTGAATTCTTTATCTGGTAGATTGCTTATCTTATTTTGTTTAGTTCTTTTTGTGGAGCTGTGTCTTGTTTTTTCATTTGGGACATTTTTGTTTTTCTACTCATTTTGGTTGACTCCCTGTGTTTGTCTCTATGTATTAGTATATTTGATATGTCTCATTGTCTTGAGATAATGGCCTTATGTAGAAGGTGTCCTATGGGGTCCAGTGGTACTGTCTCTCTGGTTATCTGAGCTGGATGCTCCAGCGATGTCCACTGTGTGGTTATTTGTGTCCTCCTGTTGTAGGTGAGCCTCAATTGGCACATTATTGGGTGGGGTTGTCTCTCAGGATAACTGGCTGTGAGGGCTGGCTGTTGTGTGGGAGCTCACCCCACAAGTGAGAGTCACTTTAGCAGGACTTTGGTCACCTTTTGGATATGTTATTTGAGGAGTTGATTGGGTGGTGCTCTGGTATGTTCTGAAGCTGGCCACTGGGTGTATTGGTTTCGAGCCTCTTGTCATGGACTCTGGTGCAGGCCAAGATCAGCCGTCACTTGTGCTGGGCTTGGGGAGACCTTGTAGGATCCAAAAAGTGATATATGTTTGGTTGCTGTTTGATGGGCTTGGAATTGCTTGTGAGAGGCTATGCTATGAACCAAGACTGGCTACCACTTGTGTCATGATGGGGACCCTTTGATGGGTACTATAATGCAAGCTGAGGCCAGCCATCACTTGTGTTGGGCTTGTAGCTGCTTAGTTGAAACTGTGTTCCAAGCTAAAACTGGCTGTCACTTATGCCAGGCTTGGCCACCTGATAGGTGTTACAATGCAAATTAAGAGTGGTTGCTGCTTATGTGAGGTTTGGGGCCACTTAGCAAGTGGTACAAGGCATGCTGAGGCTGCCACTGCTCATTTGGAGTTTGTGGACCTTTGAGAGATTTTAGGGAAGTCCACAGCATGAGCAAAAGCTGGCCACTTGTGTGGAGGAACTGCTGAAAGAGGCTTGGGCTATGTAGGAGTGATGGGTGGGGTCAATTCTCAGAGAGTCATAAGGGCGCAGGGAATGGTGTTAGCTAGGTTAGTGGAGAGCTCAGATCTGGTGAACACCTGCACTGGGCCTGCTGGATTGGAGGAACAATGGTGGCTGCTAGCACTTCCATCCCTGGAGAGAGTTGCTTTAACCCTGCCCCTCCATCCCTCACCCTGAAGTTAGTCAATTAGTTCCTCCTTGTATGCCCCTAACACGTTTCAAGCTGCTGCCCCTGTGCTGGAGGTTAAGAGTGAGTGAGTTTGATGGTGAGTGAGTCTGTGTGTGGGCCCTTTAAGATCAGCACATTGGTATCCAGCAGCCCTTTGTATTTCTCCAATGCAATTCCCTCTGGTTTTTAAAGCCAGGTATAATAGAGACTCTTCTTTCTGGCACTGGTGCCTGGGTTGGGGAGCCTGATGTGAGGCTGGACCCCTAACTCCTCAGGGGGGACCTTCATAGCTGAGCTATTTTCCCCAATTCTTAATCACCACACCACTGATGTGGGATCTGCCCCTCCTACCAGTCTTGATGTGGCTTCTTCTTTATATCCTTAGTTATAGGTCTTCTGTTCAGCTAGCCTTCAATGACAGAACAATTACAGAACAACCAATAATGGTTGTTCTGTAATTTAGCTGTAATTTTGATGTGTTCATTAGAAGAGATGAACAGAGTTTACCTATTCTGCCTTCCTAACCAGAAGTCAATTGATTTTCAATAAAGGCACAATGACAATTCAATGGAGAGTTCTATAGTGCTGGAACAATTGGGCATGCATAATAAAAAACAAAAGAAAATAAAAACCTTTACCCATATCTCATACCATATTAAGATTAATTCTAAATGGATCATAGAGCTAAATGTAAAATCTAAAACTATAATACTTGTGGAAGGAAACATAGAAGGAAATCTTTGTGACCTTGTGTTAAACAAAGAATTCTTAGATATCATCCTATAAACACAGTCCATAAAGAAAAAATTGATAAATAAAAATTCATTGAAATAAAAAGTTTTTGCTCTGTGAAAGACACTATTAAGAGAATGAACAGATAAGCTAAAAAGACTAGGAGAAAATATTTGTAAGTCTTTTTTTTTTATTACATATCTGACAAAGGACTTAAATTCAGAATATATAAAGGTCTCTTGAAATTAACAACAAGAAACAGTTAAAAAATAAGCAAAATATTTGAACAGACACTTCACCAAAGAAGGTATATAGATGGCAAAGACACATATGAAAATATGTTCCTTGCTAATAATCATTAGGGAAATACAATTAAAGCCATAATTAGATACTACTGCACATGTATTAGAAATAAATTGACAATATCAAGTACTGGCAAGGATGTTTATCATGGAAAACTCTCATACACTGCTGTCAGAATGAAAAACGGCATGCCTACTTTGAAAAACAATTTGTCAGTATCTTATAAAGTTCAACGTACAGTTACCATATCAGCAATACCTCTCCTAGATATTTACTATTTACTATTTACCTAGGAGAAATAAGTATAGATATCCACATGAAAACCTGTATGTGAAAGTTTCTAGTGGCTCTACTCATAATTGCCCAAAGCTAGAAACAACCCAAGTGTCACTCAACTGGGGAATGTATAAACAAACTGTGGTATATACAATGGAATATGCACTAGAAATAAAAAGAAATGGAATACTGATACATGCAACGCCATGGATGAATCATAAATGTTATTCTAGGTGAAAGAAGCCAGACCTGAAAGGCTATATCCTATATAATTCCATTTATATAACATTTTGGAAAAGGCAAAACTATAGGGACAGAAAAGAGATGAGTGGTTGCCAGGGACTGGTGACTGAGAGAAGAGGTTGATTCTAGTGAGGCATGATAAAACTGTTCTATATCTTGACTATGGTGATGGTTACATGACTATGTGTTTTGTCAAAACTCATGAAACTACACCAAGAAGGCTGGATTTTATTGTAAGTAAATTCTACCCTAATAAACCTGACCTAAAAACAAAATAATTCTACTGATTTTAGATTGAATCTTAAGTGTCTTTGTTGGGCTGTCAGTAAGACCTCCCTCAGTGCTGTCTGGAGCAGGAGTCATGTCTTGATATCCCTTGAATTTTTCTTTCCTAGAACGTGCCCTAATTTGAAATTGCTATCTCTATCTGTCACTATTATCTCAGCTGTACCCTGCTAACTGAGAGCCCGGGAAGGCTCTGTGTCTCCACTACCTAGCCCCATGCTCAGCAAATAACAAACCCTTGTTTGTTGAATAAATGAATGAATGAATGACTAAATGGATTAATCCTATGGGTGAATTCTACATACTGACATTAAATCTACTTTTTAAAAAAATATACTTTAAAAATTCTTTTAAAAGGTCAGCATTATTTCTCAATACCACACAAAAGTATTCCTGTAGCAATACTTATTTTTAAAACAAGCCAGTTGATTCCTTATTGGCCAGACTGCAAACTCTGATTTTTTACCCTCCTAAAGACTTCCAATGTATTGAGATGATATCTTGTCTGCTCTTGTAAGCTTTTCTGTCTATGTTTTCCAATCCAAGTTCTTTGCTATCTTAATCTTCTCCCTGGAACATCATTTGGAGTAAATTCTTACCCATTGCTCACCAAATCTATAACATGCTTCTCTTTCTGGCAGCACATCCAAATGAGAATTTATCATGAATTTTATAGAGGATCACATCTGCTCCAAGGGCTTTCCCCAGAAGGCATGATTTTTTTTTTAATAGGGGAACCGCCCCCTCCCCCGGCCCCCACTCTGTTTTAGGTGGGAAGTGGTATGCGATCCTGGCCTTGTCTCTTTCAGATTGGCTCCTACTTCGGGGCTTCACTCTGCTCTGTGGACGTGAATAAAGACGGTAGTTCCGACCTGGTCCTCATCGGGGCCCCCCATTACTCTGAGCTGACTCGGGGGGGCCAGGTGTCTGTGTGCCCTTTGCCCCGGGGGGTGAGTGGCTGTTGGGACCTGGGCCTGGGTGTGGGGTGGAGGAGTTGCCCGGGTTGGGGCCTGACACTGTTTTTGTTTAGCAGAGGTCTAGGTGGCAGTGTAAGGCTGTTCTCCGTGGGGAGCAAGGCCACCCCTGGGGCCGCTTTGGGGCAGCCCTGACAGTGCTGGGGGACATAAATGGAGACAAACTGATGGACGTGGCCATCGGGGCCCCAGGAGAGCAGGAGAACCGGGGTGCTGTCTACCTATTTCATGGAACCTCAGAACTGGGCATCAGCCTCTCTCACAGCCAGGTGAGGCCCCATCACTGTCCCTATCATGACAGTAGCTTCTTTGTCTATCTATTGCTTTCTAATTTAGGTTTCTCACAGCTGCCAGATTAGTTCTTCCATTACCCCTTTTCAGAATTTTAAAAATATAACACACTACAGAAACCTCAAAGACTCTTTAATTCTAAATTCTTACCACAACTAAAAAAGGTGCATAGGGGCACCAACACCCACACTGTACAGATGAGATTAAGGCTTAGAGGTGGAAATGAGAAGCTGGAAGTGTTGCGATGTAGGCATTCCTTTTTTCCCCGAATCTCAGTCTGGTAAGGTAACCAAAAGTCCTGGTTTGCCTAGGTCTATCTCAGTTTTAGCACTGAACGTCTCCCATCAGAGGAAACCTTACCAGAACTACATGCATCATGGGGCTTGTGACTTGTGCAGACGGACAGGCCCCTCTCGGGAAATTAAGAACATTTTCAAATTTACAATTAAAGTCAAAAGTACTGTACTGTAAACACCTATATATTTCTAACCTAGAATCTACAATTAACATTTTACTAGATTTACTTGATCGCATAGTCATTCTTTTTCTATAGTCTATCTTATTTAAGGAATTAAAAGTCAATTGCAATATTAGTCTACTTCACCTATAAATACTTCAGCATGTATATCATTAACTAGAATTCAGTATTTGCTTACTGTTAGTTTTAAGATAAAATTTCCAAATAGGAAATGCACAAATTTTTAGCCATTCGATGACGTTTGACAAATGCGTATACCTGTGTAACCAACCCTCCTATCAAATTACAAAACATCATCATCACTCCAGAAAGTTCCCTCCTGCCTCTTCCCAGTCAATTTGTAAACCTACTCCATCCCAGGGGAAACTACTCTTTGATTATTTTTTTTTACCACAGATTAGTTTTCCCCATTCTAAAACTCCATATAAAAGGAATAGTACACTATATTGGCCCCAGTATATTTTTTTACAGGCTCTTTAGTTGTTGTCAGGGCTAAGAACCACTGCCTTACCCACTTCTTTCTGTATCATGGCACGTCTTTCCATAATTGTGTCAATATTCTAATTATGCCTCTTTTCACTTGGTGCCTTTTGCTTCTCTGTGTGAATGGATTTTGAAGGCTCTGATTTTACTTAATTTTTATTATAAAAGCTTTACATTCCTGTACAAATTTATAAATCTAAAGTAAACAGTGATACCCCTACTCTCTTCTGCTCATCTGCACTATAACTCAGCTCATAAAGAAAAACAAGGGTTAGAGGAGGGTACTTTATGTGTCCACATGCATGCACACACACATGCACATATGCACACATCCCCCACAGACTTTGAAGTTAAAACCAAATGCGAAAAGGATCATGCTATTCTAGTGTTCTACTGTTTGTATTTTTTACTTGCTTTTTTCCCCTGTGATTGGGGTAGGGGATGCTCAGTTTTGGACAAGCAAACCTGCTGTGGCTCTCTCAACTACTACATTATACATAATTTCAAAATAAAACTTCCTCTCAACAGAATACAATAAATATTTCTCAAAAAAAAATTGAGGTATAATGTACGTACACACAAAACTTAATTGATGAATTTTCATATTATCTGTGAACCTGAGTAAGCACTACCTAAATTAAGATATGGCAAATTTTCAGCATCTCATGCTTCCTTTCAGTTGACAAATCATTTTTTAAATTGAGGTAAAACAAAGAGACAAAGAAGGGCATTACATAATGGTAAAGGAATTGATAAATCAAGAGGTCATAACCCTTGTAAACATATACTCATCCAACATAGGAGCACCTACATACATAAAGCATTATTGACTGACATAAAAAGAGAGATAAACAGTAATACACTGATAGTAGGAGAATTTAACACCCTATTGACACCAATGGACAGATATTCCAGGCAAAGAATCAACAAGGAAACAATGGACCTAAAAGACACACTAGACCAGATGGATTTAAAGGATATTCTC
Organism: Macroglossus sobrinus; assembly: GCA_004027375.1. NCBI lineage: Eukaryota > Metazoa > Chordata > Mammalia > Chiroptera > Pteropodidae > Macroglossus > Macroglossus sobrinus. Next base: position 16,292 of record PVKZ01006459.1, on the reverse strand, counting down.
AGAGCATCCTACCCCAAAGCAGCAAAATATAGATGCTTCTCAAGAAGTGCACATGGAACATTTTCTAGGAAAGATCATATGTTAGAACACAAACAAGTCTCAATAAATTTAAGAAGACTGAAATCATATCAACTGTCTTCTTCATGGTAGGAAACTAGAAATCAACTACAAGAAAAAACTGGAAAATACACAAACACATGGAGGCTAAATAACATGCTACTAAACAATGAATAGGTTGTCCATGAGATCAGGGAAAATATTTAAAAATACCTAGAGATAAATGAAAATACAACTCAATCTATGGGACACAATGAAAGCAGTCCTAAGAGGAAAAGTCATAGCAATATAGGCCTACCTGAAAAAAAAAATAAAATTGTAATTAAAAACACATGACATAAAATTTTAACCATTTTAAAGTGTACAGTTCAGTGGCATTAAGTACATGACAAAAATTCTTTAAACTTTTTAAGTTCTGTGTTACTCTTTCAGTGTTATTCTTGCACATATAGTAGAGACTCAAAGTTCTTAAAGGTTTATTACAAAAAATAATAATTTCCATACCTACATTGTTATTTTTTTTTATTTCTCCCTCCTTTGAAGAAACTACTTTTAGTTCTTTAGATAATTCTCTATACTTCCCAATGACATGATTATCTTCCTGCTTCTTGATGTTTGTTTTAGCTTTGATTTCCCTCTATGGGAGGTGAGGACTGATCTCTTTTATTAGACTCCTGTTGCCACATATTCAAATGGCTTCTACCCCTTCTCTCACTCTTTATATTTATATGATGATGTTGGTAAGATGAATATTTCATAGTTATTTATGTAAATGAGATTCAGTTGAATCAAGTAGTATATAATGTAACTTCTTTCCTGTAAAACTATTTGTTTTTCTTAAAAAATTAGGTAATTAATGGAAACTTTGCATGTCATCTCAAGATTGTGCTCTGAAACTAAATAGTTGCTCTAATTCCTTGAGAAGTTGTGGGACTTAAATGGGGTTTAGACAATCTCTCTTTGGGTCACCCTGGGCAACTATTAAACATTTTCTTATTCTTTCCCACTCTCTCCCCTCCTCTTTTCTACCCTCAGTGGATTATAGGCTCTCAGCTCTCCTCCAGGCTCCAGTATTTTGGACAGTCATTGAGTGGGGGCAAGGACCTCACAATGGATGGACTGGTGGATCTGGCTGTAGGGGCCCAGGGGCATGTGCTACTGTTCAGGTGAGAACTTCTTTCAGAGTACACCAGGTGTCTTCCCTTTAAGGAGCCTTATTAAGGCCCCTGATGGCCCTTTGGTGTCCCTACAGGTCCCAGCCTGTGCTGAGAGTTGAGGTGATCATGGAGTTCACACCCAGGGAATTGGCAAGGAATGTGTTTGAGTGTCATGAAAATGTGGTGAAAGGCCAGACTGCTGGGGAGGTCAGAGTCTGCCTCCGTGTTCACAAAAGCACACGGGACCGGCTGAGAGAAGGTGAATGGGGAATATGTCTCAACAGGTTAAATGATGGGTGGCCTAGCCTTTTCAGCCTTCTTGTCAGTCCAAAGCAAAGTCCTCATAGGTTCTGGCAGCCTTCTTGGGTGGGGAGTCCCAGCAAACCCCATCACAGAAGTGATCATGTAGCACTCCCTTACTCTCTGTTTTTCAGATAAACAAGGTCCCCATATCTGTGAATTAACTGAGATCTTTTTTTTTTAACTGAAAGATAACTCATTCAAAGGGGAGGTTGTGTTGATAAAGCTAAACACAAATTCAGAAAGCATTCAGGCATGCATTTTATCACAACAAACTTGACTTCTTCCCTTGTTTCTAGTTTTAAAGAGTGGCACTGTGTTTGGGGTGGGGGAATAGTAGTGATGGTACTAGAGAGAAATGGGGGAGATCATAAAATTAGGTTTCTAGTAGTAATCTTATTGGTCAGAGGAGACAGCAGTCAGAGTTTGGGGCAGCCAGCATGGCTAGAGATGAGAACAAAGTCTTGGAGAGTAGAGGATTACAGAGAAAATGTCCTCCAAGTTTACACAGAAATTCCTCTCAAGTCATTGGCTGACTCTTAAGCCATGCATGTGCAGGTCCAAGGCACTCAGTAGAAGACAGAAACTGGAGAGCCAAAGAGTGTAGTAGAAATTCAGCAGCTTCCCAGTCAGTGCTGGAGAAATAGAGATTTTGGAGAAACCTTGGTAAACAATTTGGTCTTTCTATTAGGACAATGTCCATCAAGTCCAGCAACCATGAGAAACAGTAGACAATAGAAATAGAACCGTAGGTGATTCAGACGTTTTATCAGATAGAAATTTAAAACATAACTTCAGTTATTATATTTAAGAAAAGAGAGAAAATGATGGAGAACTTCAGAAAAGACTTGAAATTCATAAAATTGGATCAAATGGAAATTCTAGCACTGAAAAATGCACCGACTGAAATTAAGAATTTGATAAATTGATTTAATAGATTAGAAGCAGAACAGAGAGTTAGTGTACATTAATTGAAACTGCTCCAATTAACACACACAGAGAAAAGGATTAAAACTATAAGATGTATGGGACATGGTGAAAGGTTTAATAAACATGTAATTGGAATTCCAAAAGGAATGGAGGTGGTGGGAGAAAGGGATGGGGAGAGAGGGAAAGGGGGCAGGGAGAGGAGAGAGAGAGAGAGAGAGAGAGAGAGAGAGAGAGAGCGAGAGAGAGTGCGAGAGAGAGCGATTGGGGAAAGAAAATAAGAGAGAAGCAACAGCTGAAGAAATAATGGTGAAGAATTTATAAATCGATGAAAGACAGCAAAATTCTCAACCAAATAAAGGAGAATAAATATAAAAGAAATAAGACCACAGCACATATACCAGTGTATACAATATTATGCACTATGCCATACCAAGGCACAAACTGCTGAAGACTGAAGACAAAGAAAAAATGTTAAAAGCACCCAGAGAAATATGCTTAATTTTCTATTATGTAGCAGGAAATCTACCATTTACTGAACACTTAATATATGGCAGGCACTATGCTAAATGCTTTATAGATACTATTTCATTTAATTTTCATCATTGAGAAGGTACAGAATTGTCCTCAATTTAAAAATAAAGAATTGAGACTCAAAGAAGTCAGATAACACCCAAAGTCATACAGCTGGGGAGCAGAGTTGCTGAGCCTCAAACACCTGCCTGACTCCAAAGCCAAAATTCTCACAACTGTGATGCCCTGTCCCTTCAGGAGATATCCAGAGCATTGTCACATATGACCTGGCCCTGGACCCAAGTCGTCAGCATTCCCGGGCCATCTTTGATGAAACAAAGAACAACACATACAGAAAGGCACAGAACTTGGGGCTGAATCAGAAATGTGAGACTTTGAAGCTACAGTTACCGGTGAGCAGGGGGTAGCCACATTTCTGGCTTCTCCAAGCATGGGTGGGCTTGGGAAGCAGAGAAGACAGACCCCCAAACCCTTGCTATCTCTCAGGATTGTGTAGAGGACTCAGTAACTCCGATTGTCCTTCGCCTCAACTTCTCTCTGGTGGGGCAGCCTTTGTCCTCTTTCGGGAACCTCCGGCCAGTGCTGGCTGTGGATGCCCAGAGACTCTTCACAGCCTTGGTGAGTCCTGGAATTGGGGTCCTGCAGGGCCATGAAAGGGATAAGAGGCCAAGATTGTTGAAGCTCATTTTATTTCAAATAATTTTATTTCAATATTTTATTGTTTCTTTTCATGTCATTTCATTATTTCCTTTTATTTCATTTTATCATATTCTATTTTTATCAGTTTCCCTTTGAGAAGAACTGTGGTAATGACAGCATCTGCCAGGATGACCTCAGCATCACCTTCAGTTTTATGAGGTGAGCTTCTTTCCCTCATTGCTACCTTCAAACCTACACTAAGAACTGGTGCTCTGTTTTCTCTCCTGGTCCCTGAGGCAGCCTGGCACAGATCAGCTGGGAGTGTTTGTGTGGTTGCCCCATCCACTGTCTTCCATCTCCAGAAGTTCACACCTCATTCCCAACAGAGCAGACTTGCTACAGGGAAACCTTCAGTATCTCATGGCCTGCCTTATTCCTCCCACAGCCTGGACACCCTGGTGGTGGGTGGTCGCCGGGACTTCAATGTGACACTGACTGTGAGAAACCAGGGCGAGGATTCCTACAGGACTCAGGTCACCTTCTTCTACCCTCTTGGCTTGTCCTATCGGATGGTGTCAGGGGTCCAGGTAACCAGATCTTTCTTGGCTCCATCTGATTTTGCTTTTCTGGTCCCCATGGCTGGTAGTTGTTATCACCACTTCTGCCTCCCTTGCTTTCCAGAACTGGCACTCATGGCGATCCTGGCATGTGACCTGTGAGTCTGATACCTCCATCAAAGGTCCTGAGGCCTTGAAGAGCTGCAGCTGCAACATAAATCACCCTATCTTCCCAGACAACTCAGAGGTCAGGCTGTGGGTTTCTCCTCACCTTTTCTTTTTAGTCTTCTAAATTCTTTTTTTTTTTAAGTAGAGGTTCTTTTTTTGAGAAGCAGCTTTATTGAGATATAATCCATACACCACACAATTCACCCATTTAAAGTATACAATTCAATGGCTCTTAGATTGTTCAAAGAGTTGTGAATCTATTATCATGATCAATTTTAGAATATTTTCTCACCCCAGAAATGACCCTGTTCCTCTTAGCCATCGACTCCAGTCCTCTTATCTCTCCCACCCCTAGGTAACCACTAACCCACTTTCTCTCTCTAGATTCACCTATTCTGGACAGTTAATGTAAATGGAATCATATGGTATGTGGTTCCTTGGGACTGGCTTCTTTCATTCAGCATGTTTTCAAGGATATCCATTCTGCAGCATGTGTCAGGACTGCATTTTTACTTCTGAGTAATATTCTGTTGTATGGATGTACCACATTTTATTTGTCCATTCTTCAGTTAATGAACATTTGGGTTGTTTCTTCTCTTCTATACTTGTCACTGTCTCTCCTTTTTCTAACTCCAGGTCACCTTTAATATCACATTAGATGTGGAATCTAATGCTTCCCTTGGAAATAGAGTACTTCTCAAAGCCAATGTGACCAGGTATGTTTAGCCTGGCCTCCTATAAGCATCCTCCCTTTTGAGGCCCCAACCGTCTGCCCAGGGTAAACCATTGCCCTCTCCCTACTGGTTCTCCCTTCAGCTCATTCAACAAACACTGAATGAGCATGCACCATGTGCTAGGCATTGTGGTCAGTACTGGTATGACAGGGATGGACAAGACAGCTGTGGTTATTGCCCTCACAGAAGTTATAATTTAGTGGCAAAAATAGGCAGGAATGCTGGTGATTATAATATTGTATGAAATGAACTATGTCCTGTGTTCTTGGGAGCTTGGCATTTAAAGAAGATTCCTGAAGAAATGTTAAGACTGAGTTAACCAAGCAAAGGCATAAATGGAGAATGGGCATGAAGACAGAAAGAAGGAAGAATGTACCAAGCAAAGCCTGGAGTATGGAAAGATCAGGCTGTTTTTAAGTATGGCTTAAGCATATAACATAGGATTTAGAATTGCTTAGATATCAGCAGTGTCATAAAATGACTGATGGCTGCTCTTAGGAAATTTGCAGTTTAACTTGAGAGTGACATGATCACATCTGCATGCTAGAAAGATCACCCTCCAGGAGGGCTGGGGATTGGTATGGAAACAGTTTTAAACTCAGGGACCAATAAGAAGAAGGTACTGCAGACATCCAGGTAAGTAGTTATGGGTTTGGGCTAAGTAGATTCGGGGGGTAGAGAACAGTGGTGTTTAGGGTTCAGAGAGAATAGGATTTGATGGTTGGTTGGAGGTGGAGGGTTAGAAAGAGGGAAAAGGAAAAAGCTCTTCATTGCCCTTCAGTGAGAACAACATGCCCAGGACCAACAAAACTGAATTCCAGCTGGAGCTGCCTGTGAAATACACTGTCTACATGGCGGTCACCAGGTAATGGCTTCTAGGGCTTTACCTCTGCCTTTAATACTGGATTGGACTTGGCCCATTGTTTATCTGTGTATATGTCTGTGCACACATGTGCCTGTGTATGTCTGAGGATATATGTGCATGTGTGTATGTGTGCATGAGTGTGTGTGCATATATTTATGCATGTACACATGTGTATGTGTGTAGCCTAAACTGGCACACACATTGTTCCTCCTTCTCTCAGGGCTGTATTACGCATGTCCCTATTCACTCCCCTACACACTTACCCTGAGACCCCCCCTCCCAGAACACTCCTGATGTTCTGTTACCTCCTGTTCCTTCTTTTTTCTACCATCAGCCATGAGGTCTCTACCAAATATATCAACTTCACAGCTTCAGGGAAGACCAGCCATGTTGTAAAGCATCAGTATCAGGTGGGGAGCTGAGTATCCAGGAAGGGAAACCAATGTGCTGAGAATGCAGAAATAGTGATGGGAAACAAGCCTCAGGTGCTTTTTACGTTCCAGGCTCTGTTTCAAGTTTGCTTTCACTCTGCACACACACACACATATGTGCATACAGCTTGGTTTGTAAAGGGGATTGATTCCAGGACCAACCCCCAAACCCCCGCTATTACCAAAATTCACAGATGCTCAAGTCCCTTATATAAAGTAATATAGTATTTGTATATAACTATGCACATTCCCCCTTATATTTTAAATCACCTCTAGATTACTTAGATACCCTGTTGCAATGTAAAATCTATGTAAATAGTTGTTATACTATATTGTTTAGGGACTAATGACAAGAAAAAAAGTCTGTACATGTTAGGCAACTTTTGTAGGTCTAACTACATGGTACACATCAACAACAATGTAACATTTTCTTCCCCAATACTTTCAATCCATGATTGGTTGAATCCAAGGATGCAGAACCTGTGGATACAGAGGGCCAATTATACATATACATCCATAATTCACTCATTTTATCTTCATAATAACTTTATGAGGGAGGCACTATCATTATCCCATTTATAGATGAAGAAATGAGCTTAGAGAAGTTAACAAAACATGCCCATGGTCTCACCACTAGTAAGTGGATGAGCCACTACTTAGGACTAGCATGTCTGACTCTTGAACATGTGTTTAACTGCAACACATAACTACCTCCCAGAAAGCATCAAATTAGGTAGGGCACTATGGTCTGTGAGGCCTTATTTAGGTGTACCAGACTGTCAGGGGTGGGAGGCTGATTGTAGTTACTTGTAGGAGCAGAAAGGCCAAAGCCCTGATATTCTTCCCCTTTCCCAACATACACCTTACAGTTCAACAACTTTGGGCAGAGGAGCCTCCCCATCAGTGTGGTCTTCTGGATCCCCATTCAGCTGAACAAGGTGGCCATGTGGGAAGGTGACCCCCAGGTCACCTTCTCCCAAGTAAGTCTAGCTAGGCCTGACGAGTAGGCCCAACTCCTCCCTCCACAGCTCTGGTCTTTCCTAAAATCTCTGTTTTGGAGTCATTTCTGACTCTGTGCTGGCCTGGTCCATCTCACCATCTTTGAGGGTGCACCCAGGAGCCCTCATTTCTTTCTTTTCACAGTATCTGTCTTTCCTCAGAACCTCTCAAGTACATGCCACAGGGAGGAGAGGGTGCCCACTCACTCTGACTTCCTGGCCATGCTTAAGAAGACCTCAGTGCTGGTAAGAATAAGCCTAACCCCAGATTCGGGGCCATATGCAGACTCAACGCTGTCCCCACATTGGTGCTATTTCTCAACTGAGTGGGCTGAACGCACAGAGCATATTCTGCATTCAGCTTTCTTAGTCATCTCTCTCCTCTTCTCCCTTCTCCAGAACTGCTCCATTGCTGTCTGTCAGAGAGTCCAGTGTGACATCCTGTCCTTTGGCAGCCAAGAAGAATTCAACGTCACCCTTAAAGGCAACCTTTCATTTGACTGGTATATCAAAGTATGTGGGGTCCTGAGGCTTGGCTGGGCCAGATGTGATAGGGGGCCCATGGGTTCAGCTCCCACCCTCTCTCCCACAGACTTCACATAACTACCTTCAGGTTCTGAGCACAGCGGAGATCTTGTTTAATGACTTGATGTTTGCCCTGCTTCCAGGACAGGAGGCATTTGTGAGGGCCCAGGTATCTATCTTGGGTACAGAGGGACAATTGGAAGGAGGAAGGGTGGCTGGGATTGGTGAGACAGAGACAGAGAGAGACAGTGATTGATAGAGATTGGGTAGGTGGGAGAAGTGGGTGGAGGAGGGAAGACTGAGGACTGGGGTTAGGGGCATGGGGTGTGGTTAGTTATTGGATTTATGGTGTGCACAAAGATACGGCTGGGGGACCCCCAGAAATCCAGCACCTGTCTCCTTTGATGCACCCCCACTTCCCCTCTCCCTGCCCTAGACAGAGACCAAGGTGGAGCCATATGAAGTGCACGACCCTATACCGCTTATTGTGGGCAGCTCTGTGGGGGGCCTGGTGCTCTTGGCCCTTATTACCACGGGACTGTACAAGGTATTCCCTCATAGCCCCCTTCCTGCTGGCTCCCATCTCCCTTTACTGCTTCTTACTCAGCAGCTTCATTCCTGGGTTTGACTTATAGCAGTGCTGCTAACTGTGTGACCTTTGGCAAATCACAGATCCTCAGTTTCTTCAGCTGTAAAATGAGAATATAAATACCCATTTTGTGAAGGTAATTGAGCTAATATATACAGAGCACTTAGAATGCTCCCTGGTACAGAGTTACCACTACATAAGGGGTAGTTCTTCTTCTCCTCCTTCTTATATTTTATATTTCTTTTCTGTCTTTACTGGCCCCAATATTAATGCCATCTCCCTCCCTGCCCCTTTTCCCAAGTCCCTTCTACTGTCACATTATTCTTTGTTTCTGTTTCTGTCTCTCCTGGTCAGCATGGCCCTTCCCCGCTCCCTTGGCTTTGGTGACCTTTAGTCCTCTGTCTCTGCTCCCACAGCTTGGTTTCTTCAAACGGCAGTACAAGGACATGATGAGTGAAGCTGGTCCCGAAACTGCCCTGCCCCAGTAACAGCTCCTTCTCCACTGACTGGCCTCTCCAGAAGCAAGCAGGACTTTGGTTAGACCAATATGCAGGCTACTGGACAGACATGTCCATTAGGACACTGGGGTGGTGATGTCTCACTCAGGAAAGACCTGCTTGGATTTCCATTTTCATTCATGTGTGTGTGTGCAACTGTGTTCATGAGTGTGTGTTATTCAGATGTCTCTTGCATGGAGGCAAGTGCCTGTGGTACACCTTCTTAGGCACAAGGAAATTGCTTGGACTTCTTTGTGTGAAGGTGCTGTTAGGCATTCCTTTTGGACAGAGGTGATGGAGGGTCTTGTGGGTGAACTTGAAGGGAAAGCAGTAGATACTCTCCCCACTGAAGGAAATGAGACCTCCCTTTGTGGGTGAGCATGCAGACCTGTGTAGCTGGGACCGATACTTCTTGGAGGAACCAATGTAGAACCAGGATCTGGTCAGTCAACAGGAGCCTGTCCAAAACCATCCCACACGAGAAGTAAATATGTCCAATAAGCAATGATACACCTCCTTTTATCTATTCGTTTACTTGTTATTTTAATATTTGTTTTATTTTTTGAATTGATAAACCTGTCCATAACACAAAAATCAAAAGATGTGCAAGAGTGTGTGGTGAAAAGTCTCCTTTACATCTGGTCCCTTAAGCCATTCAAGCCACTCCTAAAGGGCGGTCAAGGCTCTGTGTTTTGGAATCTCCTTCACAAAGATTCTAGGCGTATACAAATGAATGCACATATGTGCATGCACACACACACACACACACGAGCTTTTTACACAAATGATAGCATACATTATTTATATTGTTCTGCATCTTGCTTTTTTCATTAATATAGCTCAGACATTGTTTCATATAAGATATAAAGTACTTTTTCATTCTTTTATGCATCTTAATAATATTTCATTGTGTGAATGAATCATAATGTATTTAACCAGTCTCCTTTTGATATGTTATTTCTAATCTCTCATGATTAAAACAATGGTGAATTAATAAATTGAATATGTAATTTCGCATATGTGTAAGGATATATTCCTAGAAGTTTGGGCTCTCTCAGAAGCAAATTCAAGATAAGAATTTGAGTGAAAAAAGTTTATTTAAGAGTGGCCCCAGGAAATACCAATAGGGGAGGGGTGTGAACTGGAGAAAGGAAGGCAGCCAGTAAAGGGTGTGTTATCAAAAGGGGCACCACTGTGAACCGCTGAAGTGTAACTCTACTGGGGAGTTCTGAGCAAGTAGAACCTGCACCTTCATAGTGTCCCACCCTAGGAGAGAAGGAGCTGGAGTATGTATATATCAGTTCCACAGAGTTAACTGGTTGAGGGCTCCTGGTGGGAGGGGGTGGGTGTTAATTCTTGGCACTTCTGGCTCGCTTGGAATGTGGCTAGAGTGGTTCTGGTGACCAGAGAAATGGATATAGGTACTGCCAGTTGGAAGTCTGACAGGTGAGTCCCTGGCAAGGCCAGACAGAGCACCAACAGCACCTGCTACCAAAGGTGTTTGCAGGTAAAGTTTTGATAGCTGTCTCTGGGTAGCCCCTTTCTCCACAGTGCTCATATTTCATACTTTGTCAATGCAGTAACCATGACTGTGGCTTGAGCATGCATCCTGCCTGATTCTCACACCAGTCCTGCTAAGTGGCCACCACTTACTATTTAATAGTATCTGAATTCCACTTATGAGGAAACCGAGCCTTAGAGATCATACCAATTTCCTGAGGTCATATAAATGAAAAGGGAATGGAGCTGGGATTCAAACCTGGTTCTCTCTGGCTCCAGAGCTTTTCACTTATACTGTCTTGATGGCCTCAGAGGAATGGCTTTGCAGCAGGCATGAGGGAGGTGTGGGGAGAGAGTGGCTGTTACTTAGCTGTTGTGATATTAGGTAAACCATATGAAATTGCTGATGTGTTTGTTGACAAAAATGGTAATTTCCTGTGGTTCATTGAAATACAAGAAAATCATAGCTTAGATGGATGTCAGTTCCAGATGTGATTTAGGAGAGAGAGATGACTTAATTCTGCTTGGTGAGGGGAGAAACATCTGGCTCAAGTAGGGTTTTCTAGTCAAAGAGTAGCACAGGTGAGGCTAGAAGAGTGGGCAGGAGCTTGGGCATACGTGCTCTGTAAGACAAAGTGAGGAGTTCCAATTTTATTCAAAGTATAATAAGATGTCATCAAAGGGTGACTAATGAGTCTATGGCCCTTTGTACCCTTGGGGTGTCACAATACATGTCAACTTTCAATGGTTCTACACAATTTCTTTTCCTGGCTTTAAAATTCATTTAAAAATGTTTTCCTCTTTCTTAAGTTGGAGAATAAAAGACCTCAATATCTCCGAAAGTTCTTAATTGAACAAGGAAAAGAGAGGGCCTCTGAAGCTGAAGACACCTGTCCTTGTATGGTCAGTTAAGGTCCTGTGGGCTCAGAGTCCATATCAGAATTTTTGAATTGGAAGCTCATGTTGAATTCAGCCTGATAGGAGCTTTATGATGGGTTAGAAAGTAAATCATTTCTATTGATAAATTACCTGAGCATGACCATACAGTTCCTAACAAGCAAGGCTGTAAATCTCTGGTGATAAACAGCTAAATCCGGAAACATCTGCCCTCATTTTTACTTTTTGGGGTAACTTTCTTCTGAATAAATAAATCCTGTCAATCTCTACCCTTCTTTTCTTACTTAGAAATTGGATTCTTACTTAGGCCACCATGGTAAATTGTTATAATTATGAACCCCAGTGAATTGTGCCTGCCAAAGTCCTGCTCCTTTGCAATGTGACATTGCTACTCCTCCCATCAAGTGGTGGGGCTTATCTCTCTACTCCCTTGAACCTGGGCTGATCTCAAGACTTACTTTGGCCAATAGAATGCAGTAGAAAGAATGTTGTTTGAGTTCTGAAGCCTAGGCCTTGAGAAGAATTGCAGCTTCTGCTCTCGTCCTCTCACAACCCGGACACCCATTTAGTCTGTTGGTGAATGTGCAGCCACATATAGGAGACGACTGAGGCCCCCAGATGATAGCCAGCACAACTCATGCATGAGGTTATCGTGAGCCTTCCAGCCCAGTCCTGCCATCTGATGACAGGCAAGGCCAACAGAAATGCCCAGATTGTCACCTCACAGAACTGTGAGAAATAATAAATGATTGATGTTTCAATCCACTGTATTTGGAGTGGTTTGTCATGCAGTAGTGGATAACTAAGAGAGCCACCCAGTTAAAGAGCACATTTCCCAGTTTCCTCTGCAGCTAGGTATGGCTATATGGCCAGGTTCTAGCTACTGGAATGTGAGTAGAGTCAGTGTACAACTTCAGAATCACATCCTTTGAGAGGAGCAGTGTCCTCCCTTTCTCCTTACCATCTTTCTGTTTTCCTGTTTGGTCCAAGAAAGTAAACTTGTGGTAAAGCCTGAAGTCTTTTTAATTGTGCAACTGCCCCAACTCCCAGCATTTGAGTCTCTTCCTTCTTATCACAACTCTTGACATGCCTGGCATCCAAAATGGAGGGGCTGAAAGTGTTCTCCTCTATGCGTCCTTGGGATGGTCACAGACTTCAGTTATGCTTTCTCCATCTATAGGACCTTCCTGATGAGCCCACTTGGTTCAATCATTAAGGATTTATCTTCAGCCTCTTAGAGCATTATGGGGAGGGCCTATCCCCTTTACCTTTCCTTCTGGTGGCAAAATTACCTGACAGAGAATTTAACTAAATTGTTTCGTTCCTAGATGCATAAGGAAGGTACTAGGAAGGTATTTACCCTCCCTCTCTTTTGAGAGACTATCTAGAGATGTGTGTCCTGATGGTGTAGATTTCCCTGCTACAGGGAAATCTCACAGGCTTCTGGTTATTTTTTGAAACCCTTACTTCTTAACCACTTACAGTTTTATAAACGAGATTTCAAATTGGCAACTTTGAAGCCAAATTCAGCCCATAGATTTTATTTAGCACACTGGTTTTATTTGTTTATCTGATCTTGATTAGTTGCTGACATTTTTAAATTGAGAGATTTCTGAGAGAAATCTAGATTTATGGCCTCTCGAGAAATGGGAATGTTTGGCAACATGAGGCTACAGTTGAGCAGAGCCACCCTGTTAGGCAGGACTTGGCTCTCCATTTCACTCCATATAGCCCTCCTATCTCTGAGGCCAGGGCCCGCTGCGTTTAAAGTAACCTTTGAGGCCCTGCATGATCCTGCCCCTGCAGTTCATTTCCGCTTCTACCCTTCTCTCTCAACTTCACATTTCTCAAATGAACCATATTTAAGGTAACAAACCAGAACCCTTTTGAAAGTGAAAGGGAATGTGATTAGTAATTATACTGGGATGTCAGATCTAAACATGACTTATTGGAGACAGGTCAGAATATATCTGTGGTCCCCTACATTCCCCTTCATTTCCCAATCTTTGCCTATGCTGTACCGTCCACCCAGAATTCAATTCCTCTCCTCCTTAACCTAAATCTTGTCTTAAGTTTGTGTGTCACTTCCTCCATATCCTCCCAACTCTTTCTGAGAGAAGCTCTGCCTCTCATATGCTGCCCCAAAAACCTGGATTTCTTCTACTGGAGGGCAGGAACCCTTATGATAATATCTGGAACATGGGAACAAAATAATTGCCAAATATATGTGTTGAGTAAATGAGTGAATTGACAAATGAACAGGCTTGGGTAGCTTCTTGTTCTCTTTGTGTCCTCTACCAGAAGACAGTTCTCAAAAATCTGTTTCCTTACATCCCAACATATTTCTTCAGGACCATATAGTATCCGACTGTATGTCAAAATTTTCTAAATCCTGAGACTGAATACAAATGCACAATGGGCAGACCACACATAAAAATGGGACTCTGACCCGCAATCTACAGTAACCAGCCTAGGAAGCCATCCTGCTACCTATGTCAGGCTTGGAGGAGGTCAGACTACTATCTCTGGCAACCAGTCCACAAAGCCAAAAATTAACTTCTGCAATCAGCTCAAAATGACCAAAGATTGATTAATAACTGATAACTTCCCTAATTTTTGTCCCTGCCTCCAACTTAGCACCACCCAGAGACAGCCAAATCACAGGATATCCTTCTTATAGTTAGCCCACCCCATGCCAAGAGCCTCCAATGAGGGCACACCTGAAGTCTTCCATTTTTTTTTCACTAGCTTTCCTACTCCTCTGCCCAAATTCAAGTTAGTTTGCCTCCTAGAAAGGCTGCTTTTGCCTTGTTCTGAGGCAGCTGTTTAATTTATGGAATTATTAAGCAGGCCTTAGGGAGATCTAGTCTGAGCACTTGGTCCATTACCTTCAAATCTGTGCAGACTCCTTTAACACACTCATCTACCTTTTCACTAACTCATCTACCCCCCTACTTACCCAGCTACCCACCCATTCTTCTACCCCCACACCCATCCAGCCATCCTTCTATACATCTACTCACCCATCTACCTGTTCATATGTTCATACATAAACTCATTTACCCTCCCATCACTCATCCATCCATATACCCAAAAGACAAGTATGATTACTGATTGTCTGCTCCAGGTCTAATGTCTATTCTTGCAGAGACAAGGAGAAGTGAGTATCTGCTCTTAATGAACTCTCATTAAGAGGCTGTCCCCTTTTATTCTTCACTGAAGAAGACTTATTGTTTACTCTCCCCCTTGACCTCAGCTTATAGCAACTGCAGCAACCAGCACAGGTTGCAGGTGGTGTAGAGAATAGGATGATTATTAGCAGTGTTGTTAAGATCCCAGTGCCTTGAAATCTGTCCTCACCTTGTACTGGCTGGGTGACATGAGGCAAATTACTTAAATTCTCTGTGCCTCAATTCAGCATCTGTAAAATGAGGATAATAGCAGGCCCTTCCCACCCCAGAAGACTGTTGTTAGGACTCAATGAACTAACAGACAAAGTGCACAGTGATGTAAATGTTAATATTACCATAGCTTCTTTGTTCTGCCATCAATATGTTATTACCATATGCCTGCTTCTCTCTTTCATGTCCAAGCTTCCAAGCCACTAGCTAAAATCCTTCAGCACTCCCAAATCATCCATCATACCAGAACTCTATGTGTAGGGATCTAGGAATGCAGGGAGAACCAGATGTTTTTGGAAGGGAGCCTCTTCCTGAGTTACCTGTGTATGTGTGTGTTTCTATACTATAGAATTAAAATAAATGTTGTTTTGAGAAAACATGGGGGTGAGGTAGGGAATTATCTTTTAAAGACAGAGAAGTGAGACAGATTGCATGTAACAAGAGGAAGGGCAGAAACTTTTGGGAAAATTCATTCAGGCCCCGTGAGTGAGTGTGGGGTAGAAATGGACAGAAAAATCCTAGCGTATCTGCCCACTAAATTTCTATTCTCTTCTTCTCATGGAAAGACCCAAAATTATTCAGTTCCACTTAGCTCAGGAAATCAGACCTGAATTAAAGCAACTTCTGTTCTGGTTTCTCCACCCTTTATCCCTATCCCCATTGTGTGGCAGATCAGATGCAGCCCCTCTTGCCCCAACCACCCTGTTGGAATCTTCCTGAGCACCTCTGGCTCAGGACCAGAACAGAAACTTATTGTGTCAGGGATGCCAGCAGTGGGAAAGACTGGCTGCTTTCCAAATTTCCCCAGACTCTTTCTCTCTGTCCTTGACCTCTTGCCACAGGCTCAGCCTGGCTCTGAACACCTAGGGTATTAAATGGACAGAACTGGATGTGATTGACTCACAATCCTACTAGGCTGAGAAGATGGGTAACGTGGGTGTCTACTCCTTCCTTGCTTATAACATTCACCTCAGCTGCCACACTTTTCCTTGAAATAGGTGCCCTATGTTCCTTGTTGGAGGCTCACTGCCCTCATCTTTAAAATGGATGGGTTGAATTAAGTGTACATCTTGTTCTACACATTTTTTTGGCCTTTTTTAGTTTCAAATATACAAGACATTGTATATTTGAATGTAGATATCTATAGTTTATAAACGATCCCCTAATTGCTCCTTATCTCCTCTGGCTCTCCAACTAGGCAATATATTAATGCTAACTGCATTCCTTATGCTGTGCTCCCCATCCCCATGACCATCTATCACTACTAATTTGTACTTCTTTAACTCCTTACCCCATTCTTCCAGTCCCCTAACCCCCCATCACCTCTGTCCGTCACCAAATTGTCCTCTATATTTGTGTCAGTTTTTGATTAGTTTGTTCTTTTTGTTCCTTAGATTCTGCGTATAAGTGAAATCAAATGGTATTTATCTTTCTCTGTCTGACTTATTTCACTCAGCATAATAACCTCCAGGTACATCCATGTCATTGCAAATGGTAGGATTTCATTGTTTTTAAT
>PVKZ01006458.1:7986-35008 GCA_004027375.1 Macroglossus sobrinus | reverse complement strand
GTGGGTCGATGGAGCAGAACAGACAGCCCAGAGATGAACCCACACCTACGTGGTCATTTAATCCACGGCAAAGGAGGCGAGAACATCGGTGGGGCACAGACAGTCTCGTCGACAAAGGGCGCTGGGGAAACTGCACAGACACACTCAAAAGGGTGTGTGTGTGACAGGAGACCACTTTCTTACACCATTTCTACGAATAAACTCGAAATGGATTCAAGACGTAAACGTAAGACCCAAGCTGTAAAACCCCTAGGAGAAAACTCAGGCAGTAAACTCTCTGGCATTGCTCTCAGTAAGATTTTGGGGGGGGGGTGCGTCTCCTCGGGGTGGGGGGAGCAAAAGGAAAAAGAAACTAATGGGATTGAGTCCGCTGGGAATTTTTTGCACAGCCAAGGAAACCATCAGCAGGACGAAGGGCGGCCTGCCCACGGGGGAAGACATGTGTGGGGGACAGTCCGCCCGACACGGGGTCAGCGTCAGAGTGCGTGGGGCACTCGCAGACTTAACACCGAGGACAAACAATCCGGTTACAGATTGAGCGGGGGCCCCGGGCGGGCGTTTCTCCGGGGGCGTGTACAGATGGCAGGGGACAAGGGGTGCTCAGCATCGCTGCTCATCGGGGAAATGCAGATTGAGGCCACGGTGGGGTGTCCCCTCGCGCCTGTCAGAACGGCTATCGTCAAAAAACCCGAGAGCAATGGGTGCCCGCGAGGACGCGGGGCCGGGGCCGGGGTGGCGGATGGGGCAGCCGCCCTGGCGAGCAGTTTGCAGGCTCCTCGGAAAATCAGAACCTGAGCCACCGTGTGGCCTGGCAGTCGTGCCTCTGGGGATCGACCTGGTGAAATCCTCCAAGACACGAATTTGAAAAGATACACGCGTCCCTGTGTTCGCTGCGGGCGGCTTTACTGGCAGCGGCCAGGAGGACATGGGGGCAGCCCCGGTGTCCTTCAGCGGATGGTCGGAGAGGCACAAGGTGCATGCACACACACGGCGGTGCGCGGCTCGGTCACGGAGAGGGACGAAATCGTCCCGTCTGCGGCACCGCGGTGGCCCCCGAGGGAGCTGTGCTGAGTGGAGTAAGACGGACAAACCCCACGTGAGCTCACTTATAAGCGGAAAATAAGGAACACAAGAATCAAAACAGAAGCCAACGCACAGATGCAGGGAACAAACTGTTGGTGTCCATTGCGGGGGGGTGCAAACAAAGAGAAGGGACTAAGAATTACAAACGGGTGCTTACGGAATGGTCACGGGGATGCAAAGGACGGCGTAGGGCATAGAGTGAGTGATGTCACAACAACCGTGTGCAGGGGCAGGTGGGGCCTGGACTTACTGGGGTGGCCGCGTCGTAAATTATACAGCTATCTAGCCGCTACGCCCGAGAAAATGCTTACATAAAAGCAGACGTCAAAACTTTAAATTATCCCACATGCGTGTAAAACACGCACGTGATACATACACTAGATGTAAATAAGCATAGATATGTTTACTTTTATAACGTAGATAACGGACCCCACAGTTGGGGCGGGGTTTGCCTCAAAGCCAGAGGACGGGGAAATGGCTTTTGAGGAATGAGCCTTGCTCGTCTCAGGAAGAGTCCCAGCGGCCGCCACCACGGAGGGGCACTCTGTACCGTGACAATGCCAAGCGATGCAGACGCACCGTTCCTGGTGAAGTGCAAATCAGGGTTGGGTTGGTTTATTTCTCCTCTCCAACTCAGAAATGCACATTCCAGGGGAGTCTGCCCAGGAGGTAATTGGCAAAGGAGGGAACATCTGCCTTGTGCAAGGTGACAAGTCCCTGTCGCCGAGCCAGGCGGGCGCGCAGCCCGAAGGGAGAGGTTTGGATTTGACCCGCGCGCTCTTCACGTCTGGGGGACGCCCAAGGCGAAGTGTAAACGCTGGCTGATCTTTGCAGATGCGGGAAAGAAATTTAAATGCATGCAAAGTTTAATGTGCCTTGTTTGCTCATTGGGTTGGTTTATTTCTTTATCGTTTGTGTCGATAGTTTATACCTCTCGAAAACAGATTTACGGGAAACTTAAAGCCGTGGCTTCTCTCTTCCTCACGGTGGCCGAAGCCTCCCTTTTATCTGCAATACCAGGTGTACAAACCCAGCCCGCCGTAACTCGAGCAAAACGCAATACAGATTTTTTTCCTGAAAGCTTATCCGGGAAGCCATACCTCTCGGCCGCCAGGCCCTCATTTTGTCTGTGAACCGGATCGCAACGAAATGTGATAGCCGACTCCGGGAGCGTTCTATGAAGCCGTGAGACTGTGCCCTGGGAAATATATCCACGGCTGAAAGGCTGACCCCCTCCCTTTAATCCCCAAATCTCAGATAGTGGTACCATGTCTCCCCGCTGGCAGGTAGACGAGGTGGCTGGGGTTCTGAATGCGGAATGGGGTGCTGTGCCGTCTGGGGACTGTCTCGGGGGCCTTCACCCCCACCCGCACCCCCACCCCCACCCAAGGAGGCGGGTCCCGAGGGCAGGCGTGAGGAGGCCACACGAGGCCCAGACAAACAGGGCTCCCCCCACCGCCCTCCTGACGCACCAGGGAGAGAATCAAGTCCAAGTTCACGAGAGCACGAGGCGCGCCAGCCAGGCTCTGGGTGCCCCGACTCCCGAGGCCCACCGCCTTGGGGGCCCCAAGGAAGCCCCCAGCGAGAGCTTTGCGGGGGGAGCTGACGACCTCCCAGAACGCAGCCGCCCACAGGGCGCTGGGCGTCCTGGCAGGGCCCGGGGACCAGGGGCGCACGAGGCCCTCCGCTGCCGAGCGGGCACCAGCAGGTGTTCGTGGGCACACACCCGGGTCAGGGCAGTTGTGACCTGCAGCCCAATCCCCGGGGTGGCGGGGCACGGACTCTGCCCACTAACTTCACCAGCCCCGCCTGGACCAACATTACCCACGTAGCTCCCGGTCACCCACCCGAGGACCGAGCCCTGTGACATTTCCGCAGCGGAGTCCGCTTCCCTAAAGTCACACAAGACGACGCAGCCAGTGACAGCCAGGCACAGGAGGCGCCCTTTCCAGGGGACCAGGGAGCCAGGGGGCCAGGTCTCTGAAAATCGCCCGCAGGAGGAATTCCTCACCGATCACTCAGGGTGTGGCCCTGACGAGCAGTGCGCTGCCACCCGGGGACCCGCCCCCGATGGCCACTGGCTGGTGGCACAGCCACGGCGGCCAGGGGCGAGGAGGCCTTGGCCAGCTCTCACACCTGCTGGGGACGGTGCAGGGACGTCGGCTCTGGGGTGGAGGAAGGGACCGGAAGACCCTTCACGCCCTCAGCCACCTAGCACCTTCCCGCCTGTCCCCACGACCTGGCATCGTCTTCCTGTCCCCTGTCCCTTCGTGCTCTGTGCCTGCTGGGGGTGGGGGGGGACTCACCACACATGAGCAAGGCAGACGCCTCAGGTCAGGCCCTCTCAGCACAGGGAGGGCTCCCTGGTGGTGGCGCCAGCCCTGCCCCGTCCTCTGCGTTACGGGGGACAGCTCCCCGGCTCCCCGGCTCCCCGGGTCATCAGCGGGCGGCAGAGGGGAGAGAGCAGGGGGTTTTCTCCAGGGCCCCCTTGCGGGTTTCACTGGCCGAGACCGTGTCTCGCCCATGACGCCAGCCGCCCACACGGCCCCCACCAAGGCCCCGGCCCGCTGCGGGCGGCAGCTCTCGTCCTCACTGGCTGGTCCCGCCACCGGGTTCTAACGATGCTCTTAATGTCCGGGTCACTTCGCCAGGCCCAGATGACACACGCCCAGGTTGGCGTCCCACATCTCCCCCCACCCCCCGCGAGCAACAAATTCTCTTTATTTTAAGTTCCCTCTGTCAAAATAACTCGAGTGGCTTCCCTGCTCCTCGTCCGGTCACTCACTCAGCACTGCATCCGGTTATATTTCTTGAGAGTCACCACCATGCCCTGAACTTGGCCCTTGAACGTCCCCTCGTTCACGTATTTGCCACCCGTTCCCTCCGCGGGCATGGAGGCCCCACGAGGGCAGCGACCTTGAGGTCCAGCTCACCGCTGACGCTCCGGCACCTCGCAGGAGAAACGAAATGAAAACCTTCTGCATGGACGTCCGCCCGGTAAGCCAGCCTCGGATCCGTGCCCGAGGGAACAAGTCTCTCTGTGTCCCCTCCGCGTCCCTCTTTGGCGTCGTCCCAGGGTTGCCCGTGGAAACCGTTAATATTAGGAACGCTGCGTCCGTCGCGTTGTCACTCTGCTCCTTTCCTTCTCGGACGCCAGACCGCCGTGGCCGCTGGCTGGCTGCTGGGCCTGCCGCGCGAGAAGCTGCAAGCCTCACGTGGAAGAATGTGTCACTTGCAGGAGACACACGCCACACGGGAAGCACGTCAGCGACGGCCAGCGGGAGCTGCGGCCGGGCCCGAGCCGCCCGGCTCTCAAAGCTCCGGGCGAGGTCACCAGTGGGTGGGACACCATCCGTGGGACGAAAGCAAGAAGCTAAACTTCTCCGGGCTCGGAGAGGCATCCCCCCCCCAACCGGTGGGTGGTCTGAGGGACGCGACAGCCCCCCTACCAGACACTGCGACCTCATCCGTGTGCTTCCTCTGGCCCTCCCCTGCTAAGAAGGGACACAGCACTCGAGGACAAGCGAGCAAGAGCGGTCCCGCCCTGGACAAAGGACAGCCAGCAGCTCATAGAAGATCTGGTCGGTAGAAAAATGACACCCGATTACAGGACGCTAGGGGACCACCCCTGGGCGAACGTGCTTTCCTCCCGGACCAGCCAAGGTCTGAGGAAGAAGTGAGCGGCACAGAGTGTGTCCTCCGGCGAGAAGATTCTACGCAAAGGCCGAGGCACCAGATTGGAAGCATAATGAAGAGCGCCGACCCTCTGTTTCGTGATGTCCACCACGCTCTGACGCCGAGAAGGTCCTCCCCGACCTCCCGAGGTCACACACTCCCTCACCCGTGTGCTCACCAGGCGTTCTGTGGGTGGGTGGGTGGGTGTCTGGGCACCTGCGTGTCTAAGTTTCCCTATTTCGCTCTCTTTTATTGAGGCACCGATGACGATTAAAGCCTGTGTATATTTAAGGTGTACGCTCTGGTGATTGGATATCCATATGCATTGGGCAATAATCGCCACCATCAAGCTAACTCAGTGTGGACTAACTCGATTTTTTTTCCCATAGTGAGACTCCTTCAGGTTTACCCGCTTAGTGAATTCCAACTATTGCGTGTAATTCCTGAACCCTTTCGTTCCTGAATCCATCTGAGAACTTTCCAGGGGCCTAACACACAGTGGGACTCTGACAGAAGTTCAAAACCAGCACACACTGGATCAGCGCATGGAAGTATTTCATTTGACTTCATCGTTTAGGAGATTTTTAATTGAAAAAAAAAATTGTGGCTGCATCTGGGGATAGTCTTTAGGGAGGTGACAGAGGGCAAGCAAGGTCGTTGCGGTGGCCCGAAGCCAACACGACTGGTGTCCTCGTCAGAGGCGGAGAGTAGGACACAGACACGCACAGAGGGGTGACCGGGTGCAGACGCGGAAGGGAGGTGGCCGCGTCCAAGCCGAGGAGAGAGAGGCCTCGGAGGAAGTCAGCCCTGGCAGCCCGTGACCTTGGACTTCCGGCGCCCTGAGCTGTGAGGACGTCGGTTCCTGTCGTCCAAGTGTCCCTCCTGGTCCTCGGTGCTCCGCCCCGGCAGCCCAGCAAACTACCACGGAGAGCTCACTGCTCTTCGTCACGACTCCTGGAGCCAGTCTGGCCCTCCCGGGCCTCGGGTGAACGTTAGCGCCATTTGGCGAAGCTGCCCAGGCCATCGAAACCCCCCCCTGGACTCTCGTCTGAAGATAAAGCTCCGCCTATCAGGGTGACAGACGCCACTCGACTTCCCGCTACACTTTTCTGTGCGTTTCTCAACGTCTCCAGGATAAACACGTCTTGTTTATTCGATCCAAGAGAAATGCTGACATGTCTCCCTTTCAAAGGAAAGATACGGAATCCGGTTTGAAGTAGCAGACCGAGGACACCCACTTCAAACTCTCCTCCCCAGACACGCGGCAGACATGAAAGCGTGAGCGGACACGAAGGAAGGGCCCTCTCCTCCGGGGAGGTGGACGAGCGCCCCCTGAGCATAGGATGTTGCGACTGAGTCCAGA
This sequence comes from Macroglossus sobrinus, assembly GCA_004027375.1. Classification (NCBI taxonomy): domain Eukaryota; kingdom Metazoa; phylum Chordata; class Mammalia; order Chiroptera; family Pteropodidae; genus Macroglossus; species Macroglossus sobrinus. The sequence continues at coordinate 28,887 of PVKZ01006458.1, read as the reverse complement.
GAGAAAACGAGTGGATGAAAGCGTGGTGATGGGCAGGACCGCGGAGGAAGGAAAGCTCGGGCTAGAACGTTCCGTGTGTGCCAGAGGGCCTCCTGGCTCGGCGCTGGTGCTCACAGCGAGGACAGGGGTAGACGTGGGGCCGAGAGCCAGGGGAGTGACAACTCCCTGCAGACGCGACACCCCTCCAGGCCGACCTCCTCCCAACGTCCCCACTCCGTGTAAAAGACAGGACGCCTGGAATGTGTGCCCCATCAAAACTCGGCTCGTCCCCGAGGACCTGGAATGAACCCTCGAGAGGAATGTCGGGGGTCCCCGTGTGCGCGCTGGTGCCCACAGGGGACAGAGGTGGAACAGCCACCGTGCAGCCGTAGGGACCAACGTTCCCCGCGGAGAACGTGACACGGGAAGTCTGACGGAGCGGCCACAACACGGGATTGAAGACCAGAATAGAAAAGGCTCCTGCTGGCTGCGGCCGGGGGGGTGGCTGTGACTTGCAGCCAGGTGCAAAGGTCGCTGGCTTGGCAGTGTTTCGCTTTTGTCACCCCGAGCGCCTTTATCTCCTCCCACAGACACGATGTCCTCGTCTCCACGAGGGCCACCAACTCCCGCCCCCCCAGTCCTGCACGCAACTTCCCAACGCTCTGTCCCCAACATTGTATCCTAACGCCGGATACAACGCTCGCGGATACAATGTTAGCAAAGCAAGAAGGCGTAGAAATCCACGAAATCCTTGCCTTTTACGCAGAAGCACTATCTAAATGAACTCAAAAAAAAAAAAAAACAGAGATAGGGGACTAGTTCTATTCCCTGTGGGGTTATAGAAACCCCGGCCAGAGGCGCTGAAGGCACAGGTGGCTGTCCCCACGTGGGCGTGGCCGGCGTGGCCGGCTGCCACGCCATTCTATGTCTGCGCACACGTGCGTGTGGGCGAGGACCAGGGCGCTGGGTCTGGCCGGCCGCGAACCGGCCCGGGACAGAGCGCCGGCCGTTGGAGTGCGGGGGCCGGGAGGCGGTGGCCTTGAGGGGGACAGGAAGCCGCCGTGTCCGGGAGGAGACGAATCTCGGGCAGACGGAACCGAAGCCACAGGAGAGGCCTCCACAGGCACCAGATGTGGAGAGCGCGGGATGACACGGATTATCCAGATCCGAGTGACAGTCACGGGGATGCCCTGGAGGCGCCGTCAGCTGTTAAGCGGTGGGAGCCGGTGATGACCTTGTTCTAATCTCCATCTGTATGTATTCTAAATTGGACACCTCGGGGGTTGTTGAAATGAGACGGGGACATTCGCTGAGTTAGCGCGGCAGCGCTGCCCCTGTCCGGCTGGGAGGCGCCCCAGGCAGACGAGGGGCCCGGGGCCGCTGGCTGGGGTCCCGGGTTCGCCATCCGCCCGATCTATAGACCGAGAGGAGGGGAGTCACTTCACCCCAGAGATGCCGGTTCCCTCCGTGAAAGGGGCACGCCGCCGGGAGGGACGCGAGCAGCGGGGACGTCGCAGGTGGAACGCACCGGCTCTGGACGCCTCGCTCACTCCCACGAGCCTCCCGTCCACGCCGCCATCGCTGAGACCGAACACGGTTCTTTCCGCTCACGGAAAACCCGCACGGCGCGCACAGATAAACGAAGCTGGGATTCATGGGCCAGCGACCTGGGGAGTCTGCGGCAGCCGAGTTTCCAGGCTGGCTGGACCCCGCTTTTAAAGCCATCGCCGTGCGTCTTCGCAAGCGTCCTTGGCCCGCCTGGACGATGGACAAACGGACCGCGGCGCACGGACAGAGAGGAAGGGCGGAGGAGGGACACGCGGCGGGCGGATGAACCGCACACCCGTCACCTAGGCGACGGAACGGGGGGGGGGGGGGTGGCGCCAGTGGCCGGCTCCGCCCCTTTGTTTGAGCGACATTCCAGAGACACCGGCCGGGGGGCTGGAGCCGAGATGCGCCACGGGGCGCGCGACGGGGCCGGGAGGGTCTCACCACCGCGGTCCGGCCCCGGGGGGCTGCGGTGGGGACCGGGGAACCCCTCTGCACCCCGGGAGGGCGCTATGTTGGCTCCGTGACTCTCATCCATCAAAACCCAAAGAGCTACAAGCCAAAAAGAGTGAACTTCACTGAGACAACATTTCCAAGGCTTTTGGAAAGCGCGGTTCCACCCCCCGGTCTGCTCTCCTGCCCGGAGCTGGCCTCACACTCACGCTCCGTGTCGTCGTGGGGAGGTCAGAGCATCACCGAGCCTCGCAGCTTCTCCGCCTCGAGTCCTACAGGAGGACCCCGTGCGGGTCTCTCCCCCAGGGCTGCTGGGAAGGAATCCCAGGGCCTCTCCCGGTCCCTGTCGGGTCACGTGACCATCCCTGAGCCAGTCACTGCGGCCGGGGACATGGCCCGTTCCCACGGGCTCAGCCACGCTCACGCGACGCTCCCCAGGAGCCTGGCAACAGGTCAGTTTTAGCGGAAGCATGAAGAAGAGGGGGTCCCCAAAGCACCACCACCAGGGTACCGCGTTGACAAGGACAACAGGGGTGCTCCTTGTAGGGAGCCACATAGAATCCCACCCTGTCACCCACAGGAAACGATGCACGCCCAGTCAGGGCTGAGGCGTCACTGCCGACACCACCGTGGACATCACTAATGCTGAAATGTCACGTGCTGGACATCTCAGCTTCCACCCCCCGCCCCCTGCAGCCGAGCTCGGTTTCATGCACGGCTGTCACACCGTCACCTCAATTGCTATCTTCGAACTTGTGCTCTGTAAGCGAACTAATGGGACAATGAAGCATGCCCATGAGCAAATGGTCCTTTGCCGTCTGCACATCATACCCTGGCTGCCCACGGGGACAGAGTTCTGGTGGACCCCAAGAGGAGGGGGAGTACAGCAGGACTCAGAGCCGGAACAGGTGGGCGGGTCGCACCTGTGACGACTAAGTGGGGACCTTGAGGGCTGGGAGAAGGCACACCTCCCGTCCAACCCGGAGTCCGCGCCAAAGGCAGGAGAAAGGAGAGGACGTTTTAACAAACACAACCCACCGAGAAATGCTCTCCTATTCTTTTCACCCCTGTTATCTTTCTAGGTTGGCCAACAACTTATGCCACATACGGATGACGATGAGAGAGAAGAGAACGAGGCTTCCTTCCCGTCCGTCCTTCTCGGCGGGCTGAAGGCAGAGGATGCTGGCGGGACATGTGCCCGCCGAGGGGTGACGTGATGACGGCTGAGTTGGTTCTGTGCAGCAAAACACACCTGCACATTCGCGCTACGAAAGGCAAAGTATGCAGCTGGGGCATTCCGCACATGGGTCACTTGCTCTTCTATTTAAAAATTCACAACTGGCCCTGCACGATGAAAAGATGAAGGGTAGGCCACATGGACAGAATGGAGGATACAAATCATGTGATCACCTCCAAGGACGGAGAAAAAGCATCTGACAAATGGCAACACACACCACTGACCCCGGCGAGCGTGAGGCAACCAGAAATCATCCACGGACTCTCTCTCTTCCTTCTCGTCTTTATTCTGTTTCGTGCAGTTCACGCTTTTTAAACACAGGAAGTAACCAGGGGATGGGACACGAACGTCACCCAGTCTGTGTGGCTGCCCCCTGGACAATCTGCTTCAGGGAATCTTTGAGACTTTTCTTTAAGGGTTAGAAGTTTAAACAGCATGATCTCAGATGCCTTAACTGTCCCTCCTCTCATCCTGTTGGCTAATCAATTACTTGAAAACCCCTTTCACCTACAGCAAACAGATAGATAGATGATAGATGATAGATAGATAGATAGATAGATAGATAGATAGATAGATAGATAGATAGATAGATGATAGATAGATGATAAGTAAATAGATAGATAGATGATAGATAGATAAAAATAAAAACGTATATTTTCTGTCTGGACTAATTTTTCGGGTCAGTCGAGTCAAGGGGCCTTAGGCTGCGGCAACACAGAACTATAACAAAAAAAAAAAAAGCAGAGGGATGGCCTGCTTTTGAGAAACTTAAAATTTTTAATTGGGAAGATAAGCCTGCATTTAAAAAATTAATCAGAATAAAAGGAAGTAAAATATGAACGGTTATCTGATAGAATTCACACAGATTCTCAAGTTTCAGAGAAAGCAGAGGCTGACGCTGGTCGGCAATTATCACGAGTTCATCACCAGTCACAATCCCGTGAGTGACACGGTTACGGTAATGACAGTAATAGCTTTTTACACATTTCCTCTTTACACGATCCTGCGAGAGAGACCATTATTCTGATATTGTCATGTAATTAATGTGATTATGTAATTATACAGGTAGCTCATAATTACATGAGTAATGTTGTCATGGCCATTTTGTAGGTTAGAGACCGGGGCACAGGCACGCCTCGGGCCACATGCCTCAGGCCACACGCCTCGGGCCACACGCCTCGGGCCACACGGCGCGGAAGGGGCGGGGCTCCAGAGTTGGGGTCCTCGGCCCGTTCATCCCCCTCCCAGCCCCGAGAACCCAAACACTCCTGCTTATTCCCGTCCCCTGGGTCTCACGGCTGCTGCTGTCCCAGACCGGTCGCCTTTCGCCCAAAGCGAAGGGGGGAGGGCTCCGGTCCGCCCGCCGCCCCTGGCCCGATCTGCGACGCCGCAGGGAACCAGAACCTTCCTGATCACCCGAACTCGGGTCATGGGTCAAATCACTTCTCAACCACAGCTTTGGGGAACCTCAGCCCCTGTCTTCACAGATTTAATTCAGAGCCCATCCTGTGTGGGGCCAGTCAGCCTGGGGACAAAGGGACATGGAGGACACATTCTGGTGGGTGCAGACCCTGGGAACCCCGCGGGAGGAGCTGCCCCCCGCCCTGGCCTCGCCCCCAGTCCGGTCCCCTTGGCAGCAGCCAGGGCCTCGTGCGCGGGGACACCGCCACCTAGCGGTCATGGTCACCCCCGCTACGCAGGCGCCGGGGGCCTGTCCCCGCCTCCCCCAGCCGAAACCCAGGCCCTGGCAGGGGGGGGGAGGGATTTGGGGACGTTAATGCGACGGACAGCTGCTCCTGACAGAACACCATTCCACCAAGCGCCATGCTGCCAGGTGGCCACTTAATTTGGCGGCGAGTAACAGAACCCCCAACCCGGGTGGCTTCTGTGGGAAAGGCTGTCGCCGCCTCCCCAGACCTGAGCGCGCAGGCAGCGAGGGGGCGGTGGGGGAGGGGTTCTCGGTGACAGCGCACCCCACAGGGAGGAAGCACCGCCTGCCCCGCCCCCCACCCACCCCGAGAACCGCTGGGTCTCCCCAGACCGCTGACGGGCCCTGAGCACCCCCCGTGAGACGCTGGACCCCCCTTCCCTTCCCCCACTATTCCATCCTGAGGCCTGAGCAGTCGCCAAGTGGAGGAGCGATTGTCGCCTGACCCTGTCGCCCCCTTCCAGGCAAATGCCGGGGACATTTTCATGAAACGACTTTTCTCCCCCTTCTTCAGCTGTCGTGGCTTCCGGGGGGGGACGGCTCATCTCGGGCTGGAACACTGTCCTGTTCTTCCCTCCCCGAGCCGGCCTGGGAGCTGGCGGCCAGCAGGGAGAAGCTGAGCCCAACAGGGGTGGCCCCGGCCCGTGGGGACAGAGCGACGTGGGGACGGAGCCATGCGAGGCTGAGACGTGGGCCGGGGGACCAGGGACCTCCGGGCGCCTCGGTGACAGCCTCAGCCCCAGGAAGACCGGGAGGAAGGTGCGGGAAGGCGCTCGGCCTGCGCGGGCTCCCCGGGCGTCACCGGGCTGGGACAGGCACACTCACTGGTCAGAGTCGGCGTCCGGCCGGGGCCTCCGTAACAGACCACCGCGGACAAGGTGGCTCAAACAGCAGGTTTGCTCTCTCACAGATCGGGGGGCTGGGGAGTCCAAGGTCAAGGGGTAGGCTGACTCGCAGCCAGCGAGAGCCCTGTCCTTGCGTGCTGATGGCCGGCTTCTCCCTGTGTCCCCACGTGGCAGAGGGAGGGAGCGCTGGCGTCTCTTCCTGTCCTTACAGAGGCAGGGATCCATCCTGGGGCCCCCTCCTCCCAAAGGCCCCGCCCCCGCCTTCACACTGGCAGCCAGGGCCTCCCCATGTGGGCTCCGGTGGACGCGAAGCCTGAGTCCCCCACGCCATTCACCCCCCAGCGTCCATTGGCCGTGGAAAGCCCAGCACTGGTGAGCGAGGGGCGGGGCAGCCACGCCCTCGCCAAGCCCCGCCCTCACTGAGCCCCGCCCCTCTGGGGCGCGGACACGCCCAAGCCAGGCGTGTAAGGACAGGTGACAGGCGAGCCTCGTGGCAGAGGGGTGCAAAGGGGCAGCCCCGAGGCAGCCCCGAGGGAGCCTTCAGTGGCCTAAACAGTGTCCACTCACGCCCAAGGGACCTCGGAGTCTGACCTGAGCTGGAGAGAGGGTCTTTGCAGAGGTCATCAGGTCACCTTGGACTAAACCCGGTGACTGGTGTCTATGAGACAAGAAGGATTTTCACACAGGGAGACGCAGAGGACAAGGCCGCGTGAAGGCGGAGGCAGAGATCGAGATGACGCAGCCGGGGCCACCGGGGGCTGGGAGCGGGGCACGGGGTGGACCGTCCCTCAGAGCCTCCGGGGGGAACCAACCCAGCCAGCACCGTGACACGGGACCTCTGGCCTTCGGATCTGCAGGGGAAGGGGTTTCTGTGGTCGTGAGCCACCCAGCCTGGGGTCGTCTATGACGGAAGCCTCAAGCATCGATCACAGCGCCCCAAGGACATACGAAAGGCACGGGGGAGGGGCAGGAAGGAGGGCTCCGGGCGGAGGTGGCGAGGGGCACAGAGCCCCGCTCAGGGCCGCGAGGGGCCGTGTGGCAGGGCCGGGTGCGGGGGACAGGGCGGGCCAGGCGAGGCCGGAGAGGGAGAGCCGGGACCCGCGGGGACCCCTCGATGGCATCTGGACGTCAGCCTGGGGGGAATGGAAGCTGTGACAGTGGCCGTGTCGGGGAACACAGCACGGCCAAGGCGACCCCGTACACGGTCACCCTGGAATGCCGGAGAAGGGACAGGAAGCTGGAAGGACCGGGACAGACCCGTGCAGCGGGCCAGGTCACCCGGGGTGGTGGCCTCGTGACACAAACGGGCCAAAGGCCCCCGGGAGGCTCGCCCTTCAGGGTCCGCTAGGACCGCGGGCTCAGAGACCCCGGCGCCAAAGTCCGCGTGTTCACACATCCAGCTGCTTCCAGCCGAGCCCGAGCGAGCATGCTGCGGCCAGCAGAGCCTGCCACTCGTCCGCCTCGCAGAACCGTGCCCGCACCTGCTGCGTAGGTGAGACAGACCTGGGCCATGGAAGGCCCCGGGCTGCTGCCCTCCAGCGCCCCCTGACCCACGACACCCCGAAGCTGCCGAGGGGCGTCACAGGAACATGCGAGCCCCCCACCTAGTTCCAGTCCCCCCGGGGCGCTCTCGTCGCCTCTTCCCACCCAGGGGGGTTGGTTTCTGGAGGGTCCCCTACTCTGAGGAAGCCCCCACCCCACATGCAGCAGAGCGCCCCCCACACAAAGCTCAAGGTCACAGCCATCGCGTGGTCACGTGTTTTGGTTAATCAGCTGTGACGTCTTCAAACTCGTCACAGCCTACGTGCAGAGGGGCCACCAGGACAGAGAAGTGATGCCCGGGATGCTGAGGGGGCCTCAGGGGAGGGCGTCCCAGGGAGGGGCAGGAAGCAGAGCGGGGTGGTCTGGACTGGGGCGGGGGTTCAGGGGGGGCCGGCGAGACGGGAAAGCACTGCGTCTGGACACGGGGACGGGGACAAGCCCGCGTGGCACGCCGGGTCTGAGACGCGTGTGGCCCCCAGTAGAAACGCCCGCACGGCCGTGAGTTAGATCCCGAAGCTGGGGAGAGAGCACGGAGCCAGAGAGAGGACGGGTGTCACCAGAGCGAGTGGCCCACAGGGCGGCCTGCAGCGTGGGGACAGAGGCCGTGACGGGCAGGGGTCTGGCGGACGACAAGGCGCCTGCGGAGAAGGCTGGCATCCAGGGCCAGGGGTTGGGGACAGCAGGGCAGTAGGGGTGCGTGTCGTCAGGAAAGCCAGTGGAATTCTGGGGGGCCGGGGGGACTTCTGGGAAGGCGGCAGGCAGCCCAGCCCCGAGAAGCAGTGGTGATGACCTGGGCGGCAGTGTCGGTGCAGAGGTGGTGACAGGAAGCACAGGGACGGTGGTGAGGAGTGGGCAGGACAGGGGGAAGGGGGGTGTCACGGACGGGCAGCCCTTTCGAGAACTGTGCCACCGGAGCACAGGAGTGAGAGGGCCCTCCCCGGTCTGGTCCCAGCCTCTCCGTCCCCTTCGCCTCTGATGTCCCCGGGGGCGACAAAGGTGGTGCCTTTCCCAGACACGCCACTGCGCATCTCCTGCAGAACCGGGCCGAGACCGTGGCACCAAACCTCCGGCTGTGCTCGGACCCCCCCCCCCCAGTTCCTGCCGCCCGCCGCCCCCTTCAGAGAGCATCAGGCTGATGTTTACCACCTGGGTTGCTATGGCGACGGAATGTCAGCCCGGGCTCCGCTCTGCGCTCACGGCAGTCCTCACGGAAAACAGGTCAACGAGGAGGGCGGGCAGCTCTTTCCAGCAGGATCTGGGACTTCAGCTGCAAGTCACACGGCGGAGCTCAAGCCCGGTCGTGAAAGGAAGGGGTACCTCTCCCCAAAAGGCCACGAGCATCTGCCGTCGGAGGCACAGGGCCAGGCCAAGCGCCGGGCAACTAGGAGCCTTGTTTTCATCATCACGCGTCTGTACGTTGCCTCCCCAATTTCCATGTCTCTCCGCTCTCTTGGGGGAAAGCCACGGCGATCGGCTCAGAACCGGGCACGTGACCCCGTGCGGGCCCCTCAGGGAGACAGAGGATCTGTGGACGTGCACAGAGGTCCCCAGAGGGGCCTCCCTTCCTCCCGGTGGGAGGGTTAGAGCCTGGGGACAGCAGGCGGATGCCGCCACCCTGAGCTGAGCACGCAGAGCCGCAGGGGCCAGCACCGCGGACAGCGAGCCGGAGGTCAGCGAGAGACCAGCCCCTGGCGGGACCGTCCGAGCCGCTGCCTCCGACGTGAGCGATGCTTGTAACGCTCACTGCTCACGCCGTGGGCGTGTGACAGACGAGCCCACAGCACCCTGGGAGGTCCATGACTTGTGTGTAAAGATGACCCCACAGAAGACAGGAGGCCCAGCGGACACATGGGAAGCCAACCAGAAAGGTCCTCGAGAAATTAAAAAAATATAAATAATAAAAAATAAATTAGAAAAACAGCAGACAAGGGGGAGAATCCAAAAAGCGAACGCCTTTCCACTTCTCCACACCACACGCCGTGCGTCCCCACAACTCTGCAAGCCCGTGGCGGCCACGGGACCACGGACGGCTTCCCAGCCACGCAACAGTGCCACCTCGTCCTCCGGCCCGGCGGAGCCACGGCAAGCCCGTCTGCCCTGGGACACGGCTCCGGGGTGCACGGCGTGGGTGCTCGCAGCATCGTTAACCGTCCCCCCGACCACCCCGCCGCCTGGTCTGAGAATGGTTCCCGCACGGCCGCCTGCTCAACGGCACCTCAGGCGTCCAGGGTTTGACGAGAAGGCCAAGGCCGCTTGCCGGCTGGGACGCTGCGTTTTCCTCTGGGTCTCCCCTTACACGCATGTTCCCGTGGCCCGGAAAGCGTCACCCCCGGCCGCTGCACCCCGGGACCCTGTCCGCAGCGCTCTGTCACAGGTGGGTGGCTGTGGCGGGCATCGCGTCTTCCCTGGTCACCGGCCAACCCAGGGGACAGGGCCCAGGTCGCTCCCTGCCTTGCCCATACCAATGAGCTGAGGGAGGAACCGGCCCCCCGAGGAGTGTTGTCTGGACCCCATTGAAGTCGGAGGGTTTCCCCAAAACTAGGAGATCCCCACCCCCCGCCGTTGTATCTCTTCAGCTGACAAAAATCCCTAAGACCAGACTTTCGGTGTTTGGCGGGGACACGATCTCTCGTCCATCATTAAAAGGAAGTGACCTCGATTCTCTGGCCCACGCCCAGCAGAACGACTCTGCACACGCCCTCGGGGCGACCCCACGCCTCAGAACACACGCCACCCCATACGTCCACACGCGATCGGAATGACAACAGGAATGACAGGCGTCAGAGCTTCCACCCCGAAGTCACCACCGCGCAGGCAGACGCTGTCCGCGGAGCGTCTGCACACCAGGCGCCCCTCAGCGCCTCGTACCGACCGGCTCCTTCTGACACCGGCTACCTGAGGCAGGCGGAGGCCGGCGTACCTCCCCTACGGGGCACGGGCAGCGGCGTGAGGAGGGCTGGCTCGCTTGCCGCCTCTGCGACCATGCGGCTGGACCTTGAGAGCAGGACGCGAAGTGAAACGTGTCAGAGGTGGTGGCTTCCCTCGCCCGTGGGATAGGACTCAGAAAGCGACGAAGCAAACAAACTCGCCCGAGCGGCAGGGGTTGGGGAGGGGACAGAGAGGGTTTGGGGGTCAGATAGATACATGGTGACGGACGGAGAATGGACTCGGGGCGGCCAACACGCAGTGCCGTATCCAGACGACGCACTGCAGACTTGATGGGTTAATAACCATCACCCCAATGTCACCCCAATACATTTCATTTAAATAGAAACCAAAGACGAGGCTGAGACGCGTCGTGAGGTCGAGTCACCTGGCCGCGCGTGTCCGCAGCGGCCAGAGGCTGGCAGCGAGCCGGGCGTCCAGCCACAGAGGGGCGGGGACGGCAGCCACGGTGGAAGTGCAGTGACAGCACGTGAGACAAACGCAGCTTTGTGAGGGGGACGTCTCCGAGACACAGTGTGTGCTGAGTGGGAAGAACAAGGCGCAGAACGGGGTCTGTGGCTCACTGGTACTTGAGGGGGCACGCGGACTATATATAGTGGGACAGACGCATTTCGTGCCTAGGAAAACAGACGTGCGAGCTTTTTCCACGCGGGGAGCGTCTCGGAGCACAGTGAGGGAAAGCTAGCAACGTCAGATGGGCGGGGCTGCGTCATCACAGCCAGGAGAACCACGTCTCCTCATTTTGCTCATCTTTAGATGTTTTGGGATTGGAACGATGTGGATGTGTGTTTTCTTGTTGAGGTTACACGTCACATACCGTGAGGGCAGCCGTGCTAAGCAGATAGATGGGTGGGGGACTCGGCACAGCTGTGCATCGCCAGCACGCTCCGGGCTCAGAACGTGGCTGCTGTCCCCCACCCCCAACAGCCCCCCGTGCCCGCGTGCAGGGGCCCCCGTACCCGCCCGCAGCCCCGGGCAGCGACTCGCGTGCCCGCTCTGGAAACGCACACACGTGCGTGGCCACACGACACGCACACGTCTGTGTGAGCTGCCTTCACGCAGCCTAACCGTCTATTTGAAAGTCACCCACGCGGTCACACGGGGCGGCAGCTCATCCTGCTTTGCGCCCTAGCGTGCTGGTGCACGCGCGCTGGCTGAGGGGCATTCGGGCCGTCTCCAGCCAGGGCCGGGACGACTGAAGCTGTTACGAGCGCTGACAAACGGGTCTTTCTCGGAGGTCGACACTCAAGGTGTGGGATGGCTGGGTCACAGGGAGGGTCCACGTCTGACTTTGCAGGAAACTCGTTCCCAAAGCTGCTGCACCTCTTTACCCCCCAGCAGCACCCCAGGAGGCCCCGGCCACGGCCCGGCCTTGCCGGCACTCGGGATCACCTGTCTGTCATAGTTTAGCCGTCACACAGCTTGTCCAGTGCTACGTCGTCACGGTGGCCCTTCGCGCTTCCCCGATGGCTAACGACGTCTGGGGGGTCTCTTCCGTCTTTGAAAAATTAAATGTGAAAGTGTGAACCCCTCGCTAACATAGAGAAACTGAAAAAGTGTCTCCCCCAGAATAAAGGCCCTCTGGTTTCTCTCCCCCAAATCTGGACGTCCGGCGACGCTGGGGGTGCAGTGCGTGCGGAGCCCACAGATCTCCCCGAACCGCACACATCCCGAGCCCCAGAGTCGGAGACACGAACGTCCAGCCTCGCCGGAATGAAGTCACGGAAAACCGGGGTGCGGCCCCAGCGCCAAGTGAGTCTGCGGGAAATTTGCCCAAAACACTTTGGTTGTCAGAGCTGTCATGTCTGGAATTGCAAATAGGAGATGACGGGGCTGGCACATCTGTTCCCGCTCCAGCAGGCGCGTGCCCTCCGGCTCCCCACGGGCCCCTCGCCGACGACTGGGCCGGCCTCGGAAGCCGGCCCCTCGGCCCACCAGGCGCTGGGCGGGCGAGCGGGCTCAGGGTTCGTTTCCATGCGAGTGCATCCACTTAAGTCGGCTGAAGATGCTGAGAGGTGCTCAGCTCCCCGTCCTCGGGGTCTCGCTGGCACTCAAAGACGGGACCCGAGCCGCGTCTGAGGCCCGCACAGGGCCAGCGCACCTGCCCCGCCAGTCCCCGGAGAAGCCACCGCGTCCTCTGCCTGCACCGGGCCGGCCCCGCGCTAATAACAGCTGACTGTTTCCAAGCCTCCTGGCAAATCTCATTAAAGTAATCCCCCTCCCGGAGCCCGGATTATTACAGCCACCTTTATGGCGGAATAAAAATTAATTTTCTCAGCTATAATAAGAACGATAAGAATGAATCACTCGGGAGCAAATAAAGATTACAATTAACTCCAGCAGAATAAATCTAAATTTCACGCCGGCTAGCCATTCCTCGGCTCCGACGTCCTCTGCGGTAGCACCTGTGTGACTGTGGCCTCGGGGCGGGGCCACCGCCGGCCGGGCCACCGCTGACACCATTCCAGCGACAGGCTCCGGGCGCTGAGCCAGGAGCCAGGCCAGGGCCCCGAGGTCAGAGGCCGGAGGTCGAGCTCAGGGAGGCGGGCGCTCGTCAGAACCAGCGCGCGGCACTGCCCCAAGACCTCGTCTCCCCCGGATCACGGGGGGGTGGTGACGGGGACAGTGACGGGGCACGGTGACGTGTGTGCCTGCCCAGCCCTGGACACCTGCCCCCTGTGGACACCCACCGGCCCTCCCTGGGGACCACTCCCTGCTCTTGGGCCAGTGGCGACACCACCCTTGCTCCCAGGGGCAGGCACTGGACCCGGGCTGGGCCACCCCGAGACCCCGGCCAGCGGCGAGGAGGCCCAGGGCTGTGTGAGGCATGTTCGGCAGGAACCGTTCGTTCTGGGCCTGACCGAGCGGCCGTCTCCGCCCCAGAGGGCTGCAAGGGACTCAACCGATCCCGCCGGGGAGCCCGAGATGGGAAGAGACCCCAGGTTCCAGCAGCAGCGACGCCTGGATCAAGCCGCACCTGAAGCTTTTCCCCTCCACTTTCCAGTGACGGAGCCGACACAGTCCAGTGTTTCTCGTTTGCTGTTTTCTGTCTCTCGAAACCCAAACACGCGACTGAGGTGATCGCGTCTCAGCATCTCATGTGAAAAAATAGAATGAGCCCATCGTTAAACGTGGCTCTCTGCGACAACGCAGGGGGCAGGCTCAGCGTCCCGCAGGACCGGGCTCAGCTCTCCAGCGGGGGGTGGGGGAGCCGTCGGCATCCCAGACGATTTTGGTAACTGACAGGGGGCTCCAAGTCCACACTGCCTGGCCACACTGTCCCCCCACTGACCAAGCCACCTCCTCCGTCTAGCTCTGTGACAAAGGTAAGCCTGGGTGGCATCCTCCACAGAAGGCACACCCCGCTCCCCGTGACCGCAGGGAGCCCGTCCGCCCCACACAGGGCTGCGGTGAGGGGGGGCCTGGTCTTCTTCCCGCTTCTCTCCAGGTTCTACGTTTCCCCAGTGACGAGCATCCCCTCTGTGACCTTGTGGAGCGTGTCCCCACAGCCTGGTGCACACAGGTGCCCAAGCAGCCAGCGGAGCCTGCACGACACACGTGGCTTGACCCCGGGGCACCCCAGGCCCCACCTTCAACCCTCTTAGTCCAAACAGAGCCCCTGCCGTCTGGGGTCCACCGTCAGGGAGCAAGGACCCCACCCAGCGGAGGGTGACCAGGCTGTCCCACTGTCCCCGTCGACAAGGTGGGGGACGCCGGGCCCTGTGGGGCACTGTGGAGCCAGAGCAAGGACAGCAGGATGGGGAGCTTGGTCTGAGGTCACCCTCCCCTGTGGGACCGCGCTGGGTCAGGGGCAGCCTGTGGCCGAGAGAGAGGCGGCCGTGTGTGCGGCCAGGGCAGAGGGCACGGGAGCCCTGTGACACAGAGCCCGCTGGCCCTCCGGCGGCTTTGAACTTGAGGCCGCAGCCTCACTGGGGAGGAGGCGTCAGGGGCCAGGAAGGCCAAGGTCTCCGCTGGGGGCCGTGTCCTTGTTACGCCCTCCCCCTACCTCCCCCCCACCTGTCCCTGTCACTGTGGGGATGACATTACTGCCCGTCGTCATCACTAAGGCATCTACTAGGCACTGCGTGGGCGGCCACACGCTCTGTAGGCGCCGAGCCCTGGCGTCAGCCCTGGCGCTGTGCCGCCGACCCCTGCAGACACAGGCTGGCGCCGCTCAGGTCCGCGCACGCCGGCGTCTGCTCAGTGATGACCCGTGTGCTGTCGTCACCCGGGGCTGGGCATCCGTGGGGGCGGGGCGGGGGGCGGCCGTGGCATCGGGCCATGCCATTTCATTCAGGGGGCTCGACCATCTATCTGTGGGTGCTGGCAGCTGGGGGCGGGGAAGGGGTGTTCTGGAACCAGACCCCACAGGCGCCGAGAGCGGGCGGGGAGCGGAGGCCACGCCCTCTGAACTGGACCCCGCACCGCCCCCCAGCTCGTCCTCCCCCTGCTGCGATGCTCAGGCGCCGTCCCCACCCCTCCCGTCCCCCCATGCCTCCCCCATGGGCCCCTGGCTGCTCGAGGGGGCGTCCCCAGCAGGACGCCTGCCTGAGCCTGTCCCAAGGACTCAGGGAGACAGAAAACCCCAGTCCAGGCCACCGCAGACAGTGGCCCAATGCCGCCCTCATGCCACCCGCCCACATCTCCCGGGTCGGCGGGCTGAGCCGACCCCCCAACAGCAGCGAGGCGGACGGGGGCCGCCCCACTCGGAGGCTGCAGTTCTCGGCTCACTCCGAGTCCAGTCTGTGAAGGACGCCCTGGGGGCACGGTCATCAGCGCCAAAGAGAGAAGAGGCCATCCCAGCCCCTGACCCCTCGGACTCAGCTGGGAAACGACACGGCCTCTTGCAATCTCACTAATTTGGGCTGGAAGAAAAGATCTCTGTGCCTCCCTCGCAAGGGTTTGTGACCTCGCTCTGTTCCCAGCTCGGAGGATTTGCCACTTTGGGACCCGCTGGCTCCGGCCCCGCTGGCTCCGCCCACGCTGGCTCCGCCCCCGCTGACTCCGCCCCCGCTGGCTCCGCCCCCGCTGGCTCCGCCCCCGTTGGCTCCGGCCCCGCTGGCTCCACCCCTGCTGGTTCCAGCTCCGCCCCACTGGCTCCGCCCCACTGGCTCCGCCCCCACTGGCTCCGGCTCCGCCCCCGCAGGCGGAAGTGACTGAGGGCCCCGCCCCCTGCCTGTATGCAGGTGGCGCCTACTCAGTGCGGAGCAAGAGACCTACAGGAAGGGCAGGCAGCCCGGCTGGCCTCTGGGGCCTGCGGAGTCCCCTGTGCCCCGCCACCCTCCACCACACACACACACACACACACACACACACACACACACAGGGCAGGAGGCAGCGTCTGCACCTGCTTCTGATCCGGACGGAAGGGCGGGGTCCTCCCCCTGCCGTCGAGAGAGCGGATACCGAATTTTGGCAAAAACTCCGATTACTCCAGGAGCCACCGCAGCTCACTCTTGTCATAACACCCACGCCCCAAGAACGCGAGCCCTCGGTAACGAGTCCGGACACCCAGTGGCACACCAAAGCCACTTCCCAAAGGCTGGGGGCTGGGATGGCCGCTGGCTGGACCGCACGTCCGAATGAGACCTTCCAAGAAACAGCAAAGTGGAATCCACACCGCACGCCGGGCCCACGTGTGCTGCACACGACCACCCGCACACACGCCACACCCCGCCGGGCCGGGGCCGGGTGCCGAGAGCAGAGACGAGGACAGAGGACTGGGCCCCCGGGGACAGTAACTGCACCTGATCCGTACGTCGTAAGAGCCCATCACGAGCCAGAAGGCAGGAACGAGGCGACGGGCCAGCAGAGGGGACGGGCCTGGGGGACACGCGGCGCCAACCGCGGGCTCCCTGGGCCTGATGCAGCGTGAGAACGCGTGAGCCGCTGCCCAGAAACCGAATATGGGGGTCGGCGACGGCGAAGCGTGAAATGCAGGGGGGGGGGGCCCTCGGGGCGTGGCCCCTGCGTCCACCACGCACGTCCGGGCACAGGTGGCAGAGAAGGCGTCCAAACCCGAGAGGGGGAGGGGAGGAGGGGGCGAGGGACCAGGGAAGGAGAGACACAGGGAGTCAAGGAACGCAAAGGGAAATGGAGAAGAAGAACGCCCTTGAGCTATTCGACCGACGTTCTGGAACCTTCCACACAAGCCGGTCTATACCTGCCCGGACACAGAGACCGGCATGATGGTGAGTGGCAGTGTCCTGAGCCCCACAGGGTTCCAGCAGGGCGCAGGGCAAGTCAGTGGCAGTTCGTGGGGTTTTGCATGGATAAATTAACGCATTTACCCCTAACGACCCTCCGAGGGAGACGTTTCTACGTCTCTGCTGTTGTTGTTATTATTATTATTATTATTATTATTATTATTATTATTATTATTATTGAATTACTGACTATTTGAGCACCTGCTATGTAGTTGGCAAAAGGAAAAAAAACAGGTTGTCCAGAGTCAGCTTTAACTCCTTCAGCAATGCCTGGGTCCTCATAAATAATAATAATAATAATAATAATAATAATAATAATAATAGTGACTTCTCTAAACACTCCAGCCTGCTGACGTCCCACGCGATCACGGTCAGGTTCGCCTTCGTGCCCAGGAGTCTGGGATGTGCTTCCACACACAGCGTCACCTCGTACACCATTAACGCCCCTGAGGCCGTCTGAGACACCCGAGGAGCCACCGCGGCTCCCACCTCCGTCTGGCAAAGCCTCCGCCACTGACGCAAAGCCCCTCCCTTTGGTGGCAATGGCACGGCAGGAAACTCGACTGCCAGACACCCGTTTTTAGAAAAAGCGGCTGGCACCGCGGGCCGGGCAGGAAGTGTAAGGCAGGAACGGGAGGACTCACGCCAGGAAGCGGGACGCGCTCCAGCCGCGACAGGGGCCGTGAGGGACACGGGAGCCGCCCGCAGGAGGGCTGCGGCCGCCGCTGGGGTCACGACGGGCGTCCACAGGAACCACTCGCTGTCGAAACACGTCAGGTGTGTGGACACACCCGTAGTGATTCTCAGAAACGACCCCGGTGAGTCCACGCGGCTGGATTCCGGCTTCTCCTGAAACACTGAGGATGTGGCCACACCGGACCTCCACGCCTGCGGGACAAGCACCGGCCGCTGGGGGGCCCCTTGCAGGCAGAGCACGCGGCCTCCACTTGGCCGCTGTCCCTGCCGCGCCCCCTGGCGTGACCGAGGGGAGGGCGCCTGGGGTCCTTCTGCGTTGGTGCAAGCGTCTGCCTCACTCCCTGACCCTCGTGGAGGTCACTTCGAGCTCAGACGTCCTTCCCATCGGGCACACCCTTCACCCAGCAGCCCTGGGACGTCAGGCCTGGCCCGGCCAGCAGAAGGAGACGCCGCAGGTTCTGCAGGCCGCTTCTCGAGAAGCCCCGAGACAGCACGGGGGACGTCAGGGAGCTGAGGAAAGACGGGGTGCATCCTCGTCCTGGCCACCTGCCTCCTGACCCCCGCCCTGGCCACCACCCCCTCACCACCCTCACTATCTTGGGTTTTGAGCTGAGGGGCAGCATAGCCCGGCTCACATCTTCCAAGGCTCATTCTGGCTCCTTGAGAATCGACTGAAAAGAGACCAGCACGGAAGCAGGAGACGTGACAGGGGTGGTGGCAGGTTCGAGGACACGACAGGGCTGGGGTCCAGGTGCGGGAAGCAGACACTGTCATCCTGGGTACCAGGAGCTGGAGGTGACGTGACCCACACAACCTGGGTGAACTGGAAGGATCAGATCGCCGTGTGTGCTCGGTGAATGCCAAGTGTTCGTGTCTGTTTCAATTCATTGAAATCCCAATTAACTCTGGTTTTTAAGCCACCATTCCTAAGCAGTGGCTGCCTCTCCTCATAACTCAGGATCAAAATGCTCTCATTTTTATCACGGTGGCTTGAACCGCTGATGACCCATGCCCAGAGATGCCACACGGGGCGGGCGCTCAGAGCTGGGACAGCCTTACGTGGGAGTTCCCTTTGGGATACACAGTCCTCCTGCAAACCCCGACACACACACACACACACACACACACACACACACACACCCTTCTGCGTCCCTCAGTTACGCCTAAGCACACGTGACCAGTGTCCCATCTCAGCTTCCCCAAAGAGCCCAGAAGAGCGAGCAGGAAAAAGCGCACCCCAAAAGGTCAGGCCATCACGGTCACAGGCGTCTGTCACCGAGCCGTCCCAGACGCCAGAACTCGCCGGACGTGGTGTCGCGTTTCATGATAACTGCCAGGCCTCGCATCAAGGAGACTACGTGGTGAGACCACTTCTCACACCAACAAGCCAGCCCGTGGGCGGGCGGGCGGGCGGGACACGGCCCCCGAAGCCCCTCCACGCCCTGTGCCTCTCGCTGCTCGAAAGAGCCAGAGTCTCTGGGTGGGGGGAACATGGAAAGGTCAGCGCGCCCTTCTGCATGGCGGGCCACTGTTGCCATGGTAACCAGAGGCCTAGGAACAGGTGGCCGCTGAAGGGCAGGCCCACGGAGGCCGGTGTCCAGGAGATCTCCGAGCAAACGGAGACGCCTTGCCTCGCCGGGGGCGGGGGCGGGGCATGCTGCCGTGAGGACTCTAAGCTGGGGCCTGGGCTCCAGCCCCGGCGCCCCCGCTCACCAGCTCGGGGCCCTGGAGCTTACTCGGGGGTCCCCGGTCTCCTCCTCCATCCAGCGTGAGGGCCGACGGGTGTAGTGGGGAGTTCCGGAGATGGAGCATGTGCCGATTCTGCAGTGGTCACTGCCACAGGCCTCACGGCCACCTCCACCCAGGTCCCCACCGCGGGCTGTGCCGCTGCCCACTGGACGGTCTGGCGGGACGCGTGCACGGGGCTCAGGGCCGCTCTGCACAGTCCTGTCCCCAGACGGTGGCACCGCCCACCCAGCCCACATGCTCCTCTCACAGTGGACGAGGACAAGACGGATCAGCGTCCCCGCCCCTGGAGTCTGCCTAGGCCTGCGACTGCGGCACAGGTGGCTCCGTGTGGCTTCTGAGACTACACCATAAAAGGCAGTGCCACCCCTCCCCGGTCCCCTTAGGGTGCTCGGCCTTGCACCCTGCCGGCCGTCACATGATGAGGAAGTCAGCCAGTCAGAGGGGGCTCTCCGGCCACAGCCCCCCCCGACCCCGAGGCCCGAGTGACAGCAAACCGAGCCTTCAGGTGACTCCTCGCGGCTGCCGCAGACGAGCAGCTGTCCCCGCCAAGCCCGGCCCCGCCTGTACATCACTGAGTGTCGCTGTTTTAAGCCACTGTGTGTTGGGGTGCTTGCATACGCAGCCACAGATAATCGAGAGAGAGCTCTTGGAAATTTTCATCTGAAGCCCCACTCAAACTGCTCGCCATAAGTCCCCTTGAGGGCTGGGGGAGGACACAGCCTTCCCCAAGGGACAGCATCCATTAGCCCTTTGGAGCTAAGGCACAAAAATCATGTATTGTTCACGTAATCCTATATTATCCACGGTTCTCCATGCAAGAAAAGTAGAGAGATGGTGTGCAAGGGCCCACACTAAATCCATAGCTGTGATTGCCTCGGGGGAGGGGGATGGAATTGTGCAAAAGGGAGCTCGACTCTTTCTGTGATGTCCTGGAACTTTTTTTAAGGAAATACTAGAAGACTTGTTGCAAAGGTGACGACATGTGAATAGCTGACACGTCTAGGGGCTGAGCACGCCGAGGTCTGTTCCGTGGCTTTGGACCGTTCCTATTTTTTATGTCTCAGAATAAAAAGTATGATTTTAAAAAAGAGAGGAAGGGCTCTTTCCCATCCCGGGGTGGGACCGCCGGCGGCGACACGGTCTGAGGGGGCAGCGTGCGGGCCGCAGGCGTTGAAGCGGCAAAGGCACAAAGCCTGGGCCGCAGCACGCCCACGCTTGGGCGGCCGCCCTGAGCCCGGCTCTGCCCCCAGGGCAGACGCCAGGGCGCTGACCGGCGGGGTCTGCTGTCGCCGGGAACTTGGACGCCTGGCTTAACCATCCGGCGGTGGGAACAGCCACAGGATCTGGAGCGGGGCCACGTTCTGGATCGGCGCACGGCGCGGCCAGAGCTGAGGCCGACATCCGCGGAGTGGCATGGAACTGTCCCCACGATGGATTGTTGAGAGAAGAATATTGCAAAAGAACGCCGGGGAGGCCGGGTGTATACTTAGCTCCACAGAAGAGGTCTGGAGTGAAGGCAATGGTGTGATAACTGTGGTTACCTCGGGCCACGTGGAGCGAGAAGTGAGGTGTGTGATGCCGGCCGCAGCAGACGCTGCTGCAGCCGTAAGGATAACGCAGGTCCTTACTCAGTGCTTCCTACCTGCCGGACACTCTTCAAAGGGCTTTTCCTCCCCATTAACCCATTTACCCCGACCCCAGCCCGGTGAGCGTGCGCCCTCACTTCACGGGAAGGGGGCAGCGGCACAGGGAGGTTACGGAGCGTCCCTAAACCGAAAACAGCAGTAACTGTAGTCGACCGGAACCTTTTAAGGACATATCCGTCCGTGGGTTCGTGATGACGATGCACGAAACCTTCCTGAATCCACATCATTCATTCATTCGTTTAAAAACGAGCTTGCCCTGTCCTCGTGGAGCTGATACTTTTGTGGGATCAAGACCGTCCACAGGACAGATAGAATGAGGAGTGAGTCAGCCAGTAGCTAGTGCCAC
>PVKZ01006457.1:0-34991 GCA_004027375.1 Macroglossus sobrinus | reverse complement strand
GGGTGGGTGGATGGGTGGATGGATGGATGGGTGGATGGATGGATGGGTGGATGGATGGGTGGATGGGTGGATGGACAGACAGACAGACAGACAGATGGATGGACAGACAGCCAATGGGGTGGATGGGTGGATGGATGGATGGATAGATAGATAGGTAGATGGTTGGATGGATGGATGGATGGATGGATGGATGGATGGATGGATGGATGGATGGATGATGGAAGGATGGATGGATGGATGGAAGGGTGGGTGGGTGGATGGGTGGATGGATGGATGGGTGGATGGATGGATGGATGGATGGATGGAAAGAAGGAAATAGATCTTCTCTGAATTCCCAGGCCACCATGAGCACAGTGTGTGTACATGTGCAAATGTGTGTAGAGGTGTGTGGGGTGGGTAATGCCGTGACATAAATACAACTTTAAGAGGCCAGAAAATACAGACTGAAGAAATTGTCCACTTTCCAGCCAGTCAATTTGAGTTCTAAAGCAGGGGTTGGCAAACTATGGCCCATGGGCCAAAACCAGCCTGCTGCTTGTTTTTATAAATAAAGTTTTATTGAGACCCAGCCAGGTCCATTCCTGCAGTCTCTGGCAGAGTTGAGGAGCTGTGAAAGAGACTGTAGGGCCTGCAAAACCTAAGATCTATACAGTCTGGCTCTTTATGGAAGAAGTTGAAGTCACAGTGATGAAGGACGAGTGAGTTCTGGAAATCTGAGGTGCTGACCTATCTATCGATGCCCAGTGAAAACCCCTCTGAACGCTGGAAATTTGCTGAGAGTGGATTCCAGGTGCCCTCGTCACAAAAGAAAGGTGTAGCCACGTGGGGAGAGGGCACGTTGCCTAGTTTGACAGTAGTGTCATCTCACCGTGTAGATGTGTGCCGAATCGCCATGCCGTGCACCTTCAATATGTACGATTTTTATTTAACAGTTTCATTTTTAAAAAAGCTGGCCCCTCCGCCGTCTAGAGCGATGCTTCGTAAATGTCAGTGTACCCATGATGCCCTGGGACCTGGGCAAGAAACAACACAGCCTGATCCAGCAGGTCTGGGGGGGGAGCCTGAGGCTCTGTGTTTTGACAAATTCCCAGGAGATGCTGATGTTGCCAGTCCATGTACCACACTGGAGACTGAGCACATGACCAATACTTAGTGAGTTTCCACCCAGAGACAGGGCATGGACCGATGTACCGAAACCTTCAGCGACCGCATCTCAGCACATTATCAACACAGGTCAAATCAAAGGATCCATCACTTTTCAAATCAATGTCCAGCGGCCTCTGTCTGACGAACACTCCTGCTTTCCATCAGTACGTTCACACGTAATTAAGAGTGATGTCCAGGGCAGCAGGGGCCTCCAGCATGGGGTGGGGAGGCAATATCCAAGCTTTCTTCTAAATGTATATTTTGAATCAGTCTTTTAAAAGAATGTCAGTGGGGAGAAGGTGTTTTATAGGCAACAGAATACATTAGGACAGTGAGTAGTGTGTGCACATCTCTTATGTAATATATGCTTGTCATTTGTAAATAATAAATTGCATACTCTGGGCAGTGCATGAGCAGAGTTTTTACGAGACTTGCTGCCGGCGGAGATGAGCTCTGGGCTGTGCCGGTAGCTTGAGTCCGGCCTTGGCAGGCTTTCGGCCCCGCTGCCCACAGGGTAAACCATGCCTCGTTGGTATGAGTCTTTATTCTTCACAGGTACACCAGTGAGTGTTCCTCAAGACCTCGCCTCCCACCTCTGCCAGACGGTCGTTTAAAAATATAATAGTAACAGCATCCATAGCAGTTGTGATTTGCATAGCCCTCCCTGTGAGCGAGCACTTTGTAAGCATTTTTCATATAAATTATTTAATCCTCGCAATAACCCTATGACATATACTATTTTCATCTGCCTTAAAGTACAACTAGGAATGAAACGCCCGTAAGGTTCGCCCATAAGGCTGTATTATTGGGCTGTGACAGCGTTGGGGTGAATTTAACAGTGGGGTGATAGGACTGCCAGATAAAACACCTGATGCCCAGGTACATTTGAATTTCAGATAAATAACAAATCCTTTTTAGATGAGTGTGCCTGAAATATTGCATGGCGTGTACTTGCGCTAAAACGTATTCATTGTTTATCTGAAATACGAATTTAAAACTGGGCTTCCCCTGCTCCTGCACCCCAATCTGACAACACTAGGGGTGGGGGACGAAGGTGTAGTCTTAGTTCACGTGGGCAGAGATCGGGGGCTCGGGTTCTGTCGTAAACCCTCTGAGGGTCTCCGTCATTCAGCTCAGGTTGTCATGACCGGATACCACAGGCTGAGCGGCCTCCACAACGGGAGTGTGCTTCTCACGGTGCTGGCTGGGAAGGCCAAGGTCAAGGTGCGGGTCCATTCGGTTCCCCAGGGAGGGCCCTCTTCCTGGCATGCAGAGGGCCATCTTTCTCGCTGTGTTTTAGTGTGTGTGTGTGTGTGTGTGTGTGTGTGTGTGAGAGAGAGAGAGAGAGAGAGAGAGAGAGAGAGAGAGAGAGAGAGAGACAGAGACAGAGACAGAGAAAGAGAGAGACAGAGAGAGAGAGAGAAGGAATCTTCTCTCTCTCACTAGCCGGTGTCCGTGGGACCTCTGAGCTTTCCAGTTTTTCCTTCCCTTGGAAAGGAGGGATAATAATGGTGCTTTTTGGACACTTTGGGGACGTTCAGTGAGACCACGCCGGCGAAGCGCTGAGCACAGGGTACGCGCTTGAAAGCTGAGTTACCGTGCCGGCTTCTGCCACCGTGGTTGGTGACATTGTGAAGGAATTGGCCGGGCGACGTGAAGCCTCATAGAGAGGAACTTCAGACGTGTGTCCCCACACCTTGTCCCCGCTCTGCAGACGGGGGGTGGGGTCGTTTCGCAGCCAGCAGCCTTGGAGGCCTGAGTTAGAGCTGGAAGGGCGGGGGGTCCTGGAGATCCGTTTGGCCTGATCCTTTTACGTTATACTGTGGACACGGACCCGCAGAGGCCACAGGACCCCACCAAGGCCGTCATCACCCCAAGCAGCCGATCCGCGGGGCCCCCAGGCTCCCAGCTCCGCAGAAGGCCCAGCTCAAGCTGAGCCGACAAACCCCCTGGAGGAAAGCGATTGCAACCCAGAGGGAACCGTGTCCGCGTAAGTGTGTGCGCGCACGCGTTGAAGGGGTGTGTGTGTGTGAGCATCGGGGAGCATGTGGTACGTGACCAGTGTGGGCCCTTGCAGACTGGGCTTCAGCGTAGGAATGTGGAGGGGGACGCAACCATTCAGCCCATAACACTGTTAAGGTTTTGCATTTAACGTGTCTCTTTTACAAATGAGAAAACCAAGGCCATAACACGGTGTTTTCCGGAGGCACGATCGTGCTTGGGACTTTCCAAGCCCGTCAGACCTGAGTCCCATCCTGACACGGCCCCTTGCTGGCTGTGGGAGCAAGTGACCCACCTACCCTTTCTGAGCCTCGGTTTCCTCATCTGTAAGATGAGGGTGACACTGATCCCTGCCTCCTAGCCTGGTCTCAAAGGGGATACGTATGAGCACCTAATGAATGGCCTCTGCATCCTGCGGCCCCCCCAGCCCAGAGAAGGGGAAGCAGAGCTTGGGCACAGGTGGTCCGGGGCCACCTGTGATGCTCACCGGAGCCAGGGCGCCTCGGCAAGGAGGATGGGCCGATAGGTGGACCAGGGAGGCAGCAGGAAGCGAAGGTGATGAAGGTGTGTCCTCTTCCCAGACACCGGGAGTCACTTCCTCCCGACCCCCCGGGACATCTGGGGGCCCGGTAGCGTGTAGGGGTGCAGGGACCCACACCGACGTGGCCCCCAGAGCCTCCCCCTCCTCCTCCTGTCCTGGCTGGCATCCAGGGCCGATCTGGGCAGGAGGCGGCAGGGGACTGAGTGCATTCGTGGGTGGCTGAGTTGGGGCCAGGGGAGCGAACAGCCAGATTGAGTGGGAAGGTGACAATTTATTCTTTAAAAAAAAAAGAGAGAGAGAGAAGAAGAAACAAGCCCTGAACCCCACCGGTGTGTTCCTTTCTCCAGGAACTCCGTGTCCCCAGAGGCTGGCATTCCAGCCCGGATACCTGGGCAGGGGGCGGGGCCTGGGTGCTGCTGGTGGAAGGGAAGGACCTGGTGGCTTGGCAGCCTGGTTTCCGGAGCAACGAGCTCCCTGTGCATTTCCTCCCCCCACCCCCTCCTCCGCACCCTCCCCCGGCCTCCTCTCCGGCCTCCCCGCTGCTCTGAAAATCTTATTTCTCCCAAGACTCCATCCTGTCTCATAGCTTTGGGCCTTGGCCCGTACGGCTTCGCTACCAGGAACACTCTTCCTTTCTCTGTGACTCCTATTTATCCTTCAGGTCCCAGCTGGGAGATCACCTCCTCCAGGAAGCCTCCTTGATCTCCAGATGGGGGTTACGTGCCACGTTTAGGTGCTCCTGTAACAACGCCCTGTATCTCCCCCATCTGAGAAGAGTGGGGGACTCTAATGCCCTGTCCTAATCATCCGTGGGCTCCTTAGGGACAGTAGTGGGCAGTCACCCTTTCAACTAGGGTAGAGAAAGGAGCAAATAACCAGCTTCTGAAATAACGTGGGGGCTGCTCCCTCCCGTTCTTGCCTGCAGGACTTGTTGAGTGACTAAGGGAATGACAGAGGGTCCAGACCGTCTCGATGGAGACCAAAGGAAATGGCCCCAAATGCAGCACGAGTCTCTCTCATCGAGGTCTGGAGACAAACAGCCCGGCTCCGTAACTCGGCTGTGCCGCTCGGGAGCTGTGTGCTCTTGGGCAAGTTACTCAACCTCTCTGTGCTGTGGTTTCTCTGTCTGTAAACTGGGGGTGACTGACATTGCAGACGGGTGAAGGGTGAATGAACTGGTAGGTACGAAACGCAGTGTCCAGCCCTGATGAAAGCTCGGTAGGGCTGGTCCCCAGTCATTTGGCCCCCGGTCATTCTGTCGCCATTACTGTCAAACTATAAACCTACGGAAACCCCTTCACGAGAGAGACAGGGGTTGTTAGCAAAGGCTCCTTTGGGGTTCAGGTTGATGAAAGACCTCTGGGATGCTTCTCGTCCCAGTTTCTGAAGCCCCAGAGGAAAAGGCGGGTTGGGGACAGGGGTGGGGGCGGGTACCCAGCAGAGTGGAGTTGGAGTTCATTAGTGGTGGTTCCTTTCTGTGCCACCAGGTCCTCCCGATTCCAGGCCTCCCTCCGCCTGCCCAGGTGGAGAGGCGAGGGATGGAGCAGTGAGTGACCTGTCACGGCCCCATCTTCTGGCACGGTTCACCGCAAGCTTCCATAACCACCTCTAGCTCAGTGGGGGAAGTGGAAGGAACCAGGAGCGGGGAGGAGGGGGTGTCAGTAGCTCTGCGGGGCCACACCTCAAGGGGGATGTTCTCTACACAGGGAGGTTGCTTTTAGAATCGCGGCTGTCAGGCTCGAGGACCCGAGGGAAGCCCTTCTCCTCCCCCTTCCACACCCCCCCCCATTTAATTAATTATTCTGGCTCCCTTGCCAAACCCCGCTCTGTGAGTGAGAGTGAGTGAGTGAGTGAGTGAGTGAATGAACGAGTGAGCGACGGAGTGATTCGACGGGCTCCATCCCCGGCTCTGTCGCACCAGCACTCCCCACACTCCCCAGTGCAGGCGAATCACTGGGATTCTTGATAAAACGCAGATTCTGACTCCAAGGTCGGGGACCGGGAGCGCCAAGGTCCTGCATTGCCAGCGATGCTGACACTGTCCCTCCCAGCAACCCCTGTGCTAAAGGACCTGGGACACCAGGGCCATTCTGCCCGCCTTCAGTGCCCAGGGACACCCACGACCGCCATCCCAGAGTCAGGGCACTGAGGTGGGGTACGCCCCTCTCGCCTGTTTCCAGAAGAGGACCGTTGTCCCAGAGAAGCAGTACGTGGGTCCCTAGCACGCATTTAGTCCTTAGAAGCTACTTATTGGGCCCCTAGTATGTGCCAGGCCCTGGGGACAGAAATGATCGCAGTGGACACGGACCAGGGGGAGACCAGCCCCGAACACCCGGCATCACGAGGCGCCCTTTAGCCCTCCCGGCTGATGCCACGGGAAGCCAGACACTGAGGATGGCGTCGACGCAGTGCCCCCCTAGCCCAGTGCTCGGCTGAGAAAGGGGGACATGGGGTTCGAGGGGCAGGGACAGGGGCTGGTTCTGATCAACTTGGAAAAGCCCGATGGCTCTGACCGGTGACAGGAAGCGTGGCTTAGAACCTGCCTGCTTAGCATAGAGCACTATTGATTAAAGCAACGGTCCCCTTTTTTTTTTTTCTCGGAAAAATGCGCAGAGACGCACATGTGTGCATACGCACCCATACGCACTTTCGATTTTGCATTTAATTTCAGGGGTTTTACTGGACCCCTGAAACTCCTTAACTCTAGTTGTGAAACCCCGAGGTGATAGTTAATAATCATACTACGAAAGCAACGCACAAGAAATCATCGAGTTTATTTGCCCCAATCAGTTGCCTGGCAACTACGTGAAGAGGATGCTGAAAGGCGAGATGGACCATTCTCAGTCCCGTAGTAGACGTCCCGTGATGAAGCATCGCTCGGACTTTAAGATCAAAGATTTCGGTGTCGGGAGACTTGGGTTCAGATCTCGGCTCTGCCACTTACTAGCTGGACAACCTGGGGGCAAGTCGCTAAGTCACTTCACCTGTCACACGTGAACGTGACTCATCGTCAATACTCAGTAAATGTTGTCCGCTACTGTTTTATTTCTGAGCTCAGCCGGCTATTATAAGCGGCTTGAAAGGCAAAGATTCTACACCCGTGGGTACCACAAAAAGGATCCTAGGTATCAGCCAACTTGACAGCTGAGAGTGAGTGAGCTGACAGCGTCACACAGCATGTCAGGTGCAAAGCTGGTGGCCGGGTCCCAGGCTTCTCGATCTTAGTCTAGCTGATGTCCCCAGTGGCCAGTGTCTGCCTTCTTGGATTAGCCACCCAAGCTAGGTCAAGGCTGGTTTCAGCATACCTTCTGCCCGCTCGGCCATCATCTTGAATCCTGGTTCCAAGAAAGAAGCATCTCTTTGGCACGTCAGAGGGGCGGAAGCTTGGGAGAACTCTCCTTTCTCAAAAGTGGGCTTTTTGTGTGTACCTCTTCAGAATGGAGAACAAACCCTGAATCTCGGTAGTTTTCTGGGCTAGAGATAGAAATAAGTCTTGGCCGTATTTCGTCAATAAACACACGATAAAATGTTCCCCCTCGCCCTAGAGCCCAGACTTGCAAAGGGAAACAAGATACCATATTTTTGCTTATAAAATTCGCAGATTGCCATTAAAGTGTTCACCGGCAGAGTTCGCCAGGGCCCTGTGAGGGGGCGCTCTCAGGGGGGGGGAAGCACAAATTGCTTTCTGGAGTCAATTGTGCAAATTGTCTTAAACCTTCAAAATCTCTGCTCGGAAAATCATGAGAAATGCTAAAAAGGCTTGATGCACAGAGCTGTTCATTTCAGTATTCTGTGTAATTGTGTTTTTTTTTCTTAAAAGGGAACTAATCTAATTTTTCATAAATAGGGGAATGATTTAATAAACTCTAGAGGGTCCACTCAGTGGCGTATTCAAGAGCTATTTAAAACACCGACTACTAAAACTTGACAGTGACAGGGGCAAATCATTACGCTCGAATTTTCAGAAATCAGAATACGGCTGGGTATTTATAGTACCATAGAATTGCAATCGCATTTTTTTTTTTAAAAAATCACTATATTCAAGCATGACGTAAAGAAAAACATATCAAACTCGTGACATTTTCTAAGTGTTGTCTAATGGGCGTCTATTGCTTTCGTGATTTTGTAAACTTTAGGTGCACGTCTGTGTTGTTGGATCTCAAGGGTGGAATTGTATAAATCATAAAGGAACCTGTTTCACTTTCATTCTTGGAAATACGTCGTAAGCTGTAGGAACAGCATCTGCATGGCCAGCCTTCCGGTCTGTTCCCTCTCTGCCCCCGGCCTCTCTGTGCCCGCTGTTCCGGGCAGGGTTCAAAGGTTACTGCTATGGATGTGTCCCTCTCAACAAGACCTGGGCCGAGGCCGACGTCCCCCGCCCGGAGTCCTTCATTGGCAAGAAGTTCGTCCGCCAAACTGGCCTCCATCCACAGGTGAGCAGGGCCCTTGGCTCGCCAGAGCCCAGCCAAGCACCTGCTTTGGGAAGGGAGCGTGAAGACTGGCGTTCGCCACTGGCGTTTCTCTTGGGTGACTGAAGCTAATTTTTTTTTTTATTCAGCACTGCGTCTCTTCCAAACTACCCTTGGCAGTGGAAAATAAAGGGTAGCAAAAGAACATGCTGGAAGATTCATCTTGTTGATCTTCTGCTGTGCCCTGCTCTGTACCATGGGGGGTTGACCCTGTGTTACAACTCACATGGTCTACATACGAAGAATAGGATATGAGGAATAACAGCTGGCATGTATTTGCTAAGGGTTTTTATCAGGCAGCTTTGGGAAGGAAAAAGTTCTTCATAGGTGAACTTCTCCAGAAAACGAGAGCTGACTCATCAAACATCACAACTGTCTCTGTTTTTTTTTTTTTTTTCCACTTTGGATGGAAATCGTTCTGAGCCGTGTTATACATTTCTCTACTTTCTCAAACAGAAGATACTCGAGAAGATTTGTCTTTTCTGGATGACTCAGGGTCCTGTGGGTTGCGTCTGCTTCAGGTATTTTTGTCTCCTGTCATCATGTCTGGGTGTCACTGTGCCAGTCTCTGACAGCCCACAGAATCCCCCGTCTTTTCTGGGTTGTCGCTGCCGAGATGCTGTGGGCAAGGAAACCAGGGAACTAAGCCTGGGAATAATGTGAGAAAGAGAAAATTAGAGATTGAGAAAGAAGAGATGATAGATCAGTGGTAAATGATGGATGGATGGATGGATGGATGGATGGATGGATGGATGGATGGATAAATGGATGGACAGACAGATGAAAGGACACATGGATTCATAGATTCATAGATACATGAATAGATGGATACATGGGTGGATGATAAATATTTATAGAGAGATCTAAATGATAGGTAGGTAGGTAGGTAGGTAAGTAGATAGATAGATAGATAGATAGATAGATAGATAGATAGATAGATACATACATACATACATACATACATAGATACATAGATAGATACATAGATACATAGATAGATAGATTGATCGATAGACAGATGACAGGTGGATGATGGATGAGAAGACAACAAGGAATCAGCTCCAACCCTCTCGCCCCCGTGAGGAGTCCTCGGAGGGGGTGTGTTTCTCCTGTTCTCAGTTCACAAGCAGAGCGTGCTCTGGAGAGCTGCAAAAGACTTGGGAGATGTTATCAGCCGTCAGAATAAACGCACGGGCACAGTGAAGTGGTTTTCCCATTTCGAAGGATGATAATCCTTTCTTAAAGAAAGAGAGAAGTCAGACCTCATATTCCGAAGCAAATTTCAGAGCCACAGCCCAGCATCCGTCTTCTTAAGGAGGCTCCCTCCAGCTGGGGTGCTGCCTTGAGGAAGCCAGATCGCCCCTCCGCCCATCCTCACAAACGTGCCGTGCGAACAGAAGGTTCCAGGGTTTTCTTTTCCAACCCAGGTGTATCCGCTCAGCCCTTCTACTGAGCGTCAGAGACCTCAGCCATGGACGCTCATCTGTTCTTTTCAACAGTCCCGCAGGAGCTCTGCCAACAGCATGTTCCGAAAGTGGACATCTTCTGCCATCTGTGGGGACATGGGCATACACATGCTGACAGCCTTTGCCCTAAAGTATGGATGCCGGTTCGATAAACTATGGCAGTTTGCTCAGTGGAGCTCTGTCCAGCCTTTACGTACAGATTCAAAACGTGTCTGAGGCGTATTATGGAGTGATAAAAGCAAATTACACAAAAAGACATAAAATATTATATCACTTATATATCCAAAAACTCCCCCCCCCCGGAATTATAATTTTTATTTCTATAGACCCATATCTATAGATACGGGATAAAAAGCCTTGAAAGATAACACACAAAAATGATCAAATCAAAGACCTCGAAGATACGAGTAACGGTCTCAAGGGAGAATTTTAGTTTATTCCGTAATGTTTATGTTTTTATAATCATCATGTTTCCATTTCATCGTGGAGTTCAAAGTATACAGCTGTTTTAAAAATATGATAAGTTTCAGCCCATTCTCTCGTAACCTGCGGGGCTAAGCTTGACTTGGCTAAAGACCCAGGAGCAGCTACAGTTACTGGGACAAACACTGGAATGTTTAATATAATTATTGCCAAAGTGCTTCCAAGAAGGTCATACCGAGTCCCACCCTCATTTATGCAAAAACAAACAAACAAAAAAACAAAAAAAACATTCTTTGCTGGTTTTAACGAGTATTATTTGGATTAGCGCTGAGGATGAGCAGTTTTTCAGTGTTCTTAGCCGTCTTGAATTGGGGGACGGGGTGCCAGTTTTTCCACTCTCCCCACTCGCTGGGACATGCCCCCATCCCACAGGCCAGGGACTGTTTAATTAATACCTGCCACCGCAGAACCAAACAACCACCAGGCATCGGGTGACTGTCCCCACTGCAGGAACCTATACTTTCCCCCACACCCTCCGGAGCTGTTGCTCTTTGCCTTACAATAGAAAGTGTCCAATAGGGACCCTGGCCTGTCACAGCTGAGTCTTCCAGGGAGCACTGGTCCGGGTTGATGATACCATCTGCCCACAGGGGTGCGGCTCCAGCTGCCACTGCAAGCTCAGATGCAGGGGCGAGATGAGGAGAGAGGCTGCAGGAGCCTTCTGTGCCCTGCTCTCCTCCATGTGGGCCCTGGCAGCTTGGCGTTTGCTGGGACCGCCTTGCCAAGCCACCGCCAGTGTCATTAATGCATTACTTTTCATCCGTGCCGGCCGGCCCGTGGCAGCCCCAGCCACTGGCCGTATGCAAGAGGGCGTTGTTAGAAAGAGGAGCGCATAACAGCGGTAGGAGGAAGTCGTAGGCTTCCAAATTTCTCCTAGGGACAGACCTGACTTTATTTATGTAGGACGACGTCTTGATAAAATCCTTGGTGGAGAGGAAGGGAGCCGAGGTAGCAGAAGAGATGGCCCAACTCCACATTCGAGATGGATTGGACCTATACAGCGAGCATGTGTCAGAGATGCGTTTAATTCATCGACAGAGAAAGCAACAGGTTGGGAAAACTGGTTCACAGGGCAGGAGAAACTGATGCACACACGTCAGCATATACACAGCCACTTACACTTAGTGGGGGGCAAGGATGCCGGGATCAATCCAAGTTAAATACAAACTGGGCGATAAAACTTAAAGGCCAAGAACTGACAATCTATGACCTAATCAACCACGAGCGAAGAGTGTTTTTTTATATTTCTAAACAGTTGGCAAAAGAAAGGACAGTATCTCGTAACACTTAAAAACGATGGGAAATTCGAATATCAATGTTTGTAAATAAAGTTTTATTGGAGCACAGCCATAATCCTCTTTCATGGACACCTGTGGCTGCATTCACAGTACAATGGCCGAGTCGAATAGTTGCAAAAGCGACTGGCCATCCAAGCCTCAGATATCATCTGGTTCTTCACAGAGGGAGTTTGCTGACCCCTCCCCCACCCCCATACCCCACCCCGTAGGAGAATGACACACCAATAATCTTGAGATTATCTTCTCTCTTGGGCAAAAATCGGTCGCTTCTCCACCAGGCAAAAATCATTTGCAATTTAATTTTCTACAAGTTAACATCTAACTTTACAGAATCTGGGCCTCATCAATACCAAAGTCGATGTCGCATCCTCTAGACAAGCAGATAAGCGGATGGTGTTCCAATTTGATTCTGAAGGGTTCTACAGTCATCGGTCTACTTTCGGAGAATTGTTCTTAACGCTCGGAACTCAAAGATTATTACGTAATAGAGACTCAGTGGTTTGTGGTCCAGAAGGTCACTTCCTCCCCAGGAATAAGTGGGAAAGTTCAGAACAAGTCCGTGAGCTGGGTCACCGCAGATCCAGTACCCACGCTGTGGAGGCCGAGTGTCCGCTCTGTTTTGATAGCAGACCTCGAAGGACAGGAAAGCGCGTTTTAACCGCGGTGTCCTTCCAACCCTGCGGCATGCGCTCTGTCGGTACAGATGTCAACGCGTCATCTCCATCCGAGGACGCTGCTTCATCACATTGCCAGACTTTGACTCAGCCCCGTTGGGCTTTGTTGCAGGGTCTCAGGTGGTCTCTTTGAGCCCCAGAACGGTCTCCTGTGTGATTCTTTTCTGATTAGAACTGACCGTGCTCACACCAGCTGCAGCAAAAGGGCAGGGCATGTATTGTTAAGTGGCATGTAAGTGACAAGAGTCCCAGATCGAGGCGTGGTTGGATCCAGAGACTGACTGCGCTGCCCGCTTTCGGCTCCTGCCCGTGCTGGACACACCTTGTTCTAGACGCCCTGAAAATCTACCCGAGTCCCGATCACCTCGCGTTGGCCTCCTGCCTGCCTTGTTACCTCCCCCCTCCCCTTGGAGGAGTCCTCCTTCTGGGACGTGCTTTTTTAAATACAAACCAACCAATCCAGAGCCTACACCCCTAAGCACCTCCCTTATTGGGCTTTCAAACCCTGGGCCACTGCACACCTGGCCTAATCATGCCAGAGCCAGGTACCAAACAGCCAACGACAACCCCTATTCCCCAGAGTCCCCTGAAAATCAGACAAGTCAGTCATGAGCCTGTTTACCCTGCCTCACCCGTCCCTTCCCGCAGAAACCACAATAAAAGTTCTTACACGCAAGCCCCGCCTTCCTCTCTCTTAAGACTGCCTGCCCGCGTGTCCCCCCATCATGCGACACGCACTTCCTCTCTTGAGATCTCTGAGTGTAATAAACTGTCTTTTCAAAGTGGCAGTCACATCTCCTATCTGTTGGCCTCGCCACACCTAAAGAATAAATAATAAAACCCATTTATTTAAAGAGGGACTGTGAAACAGTGACATCAAGAAGCAGTCTCTCCCTGTCTCTAAGCCCTGCGTTTGTCAGTGCTGGCATCATTCCCAGACAAGCCTTTCCCACGAGGTGGCAGTCTGCTCCCAGCCCTGCTGCCCACCTTCCTGGGGTTTATAACCTCCACCTGGGGGAGGGCGGCTCCGCCCAGCAGCGGTCACACACTGCATTTCTATTGGCCTGGCTTGAGTGACGTGCGCGTCCTCGAATCAATCACTGCGGTCGAAAGACGGGCTACTCTGATTGGATGGTGAGAAAGACAGACTACTCTGATTGGATGGTGTGGGGAGGAGCTGCGAGTTGGATTTCCTCCACCCAGGCCCTAGGGGGTTCCCGAGAAGCAGACCCTGGAGGTGAGGACTTGGCGCAGGTAGTTTATTCGGGAGCTGATCTCAGGAAGCATTGGCAGGAGATGGAGAAGTGAGGCAGGGAAGGGAAGGAAGCCAATGCTTCTTTCATGAGCAGGTTACTTCTCCGGGCAAGTGGCACCCAGTCCAGCTGGGCACCTCTGGGAGACCGTACAGGACTTGTCTCAGGGGTGAAGAAGTTGGGGGCATTTATCTGCCATGTCTAGCCTGACCCGAGGGCTTGTCGAGCCGGCTCCTGGGGCCAGAGAACTTGGAAGGTAGAAAACCACGGGTGCTTTGTCCTTTAGAACCAGATTCTGAGGGTGCCTGTGATTAAGTAGGGCTCACTCGGGATGACCTCCTTTTGGTTGCCCAGTTAGGGACTGTAATGACAGCTGCACAATCCTTTCACCTTTGCCGCCTAAGCAGTGGGGTGGCATCTCGTCGTATTCCCAGGCCCCAGCCACCTCCGGGGAAGGGAATCGTGCAGAGCGTCCACCAGGGGGCGCCAGCCTTAGCATTCTGCCTGCCACCATTTGCTTGCTGAGCATTGGGCACCAGGCTCTCTCCTCCCTGCTTTATGGGGACTCATGTAATCCTCACATCAACCCACGAAGGAGAGGCTGTGCTGCCCGCATTGCACAGATGAGCAAGGGGACCCACCAAGAGGCTAAGTGACAGCCTGTGAGTGGCAGAGCCAGGGTTCGGTCGCCACTGTCTTCCTCTTTCTTTCCTTGTGTCTGTCCCTCTGTGTGCCTGTGCGTGTCTGTGTGTACTCATGTGCCTAGCTCGGTCTCTGCGTGTCTCTCCCTCTCTGTCTCTCTTACACACATGCGCGCACACACACACACACCTTTCTCAATCCTCTTCTCCAATCTTTTGATGAGTGTTTGCTTTCCGAGCGTCGTTTTGAAGGGTCTGAGGGGAGGAGGTGTTCGAAGAAATGGAGGGAGAGGGAGCGTGTCCATCCCAATGTCATAACTCACTCACGACTCCCAATCATTCACCGTGTGCCACGCTAGGCTAAGCACCCTACCCCCCTCATCACTCTGCACCCCTCATCGCTTGCTCCGCACCCCTCATCCCACCCTTCCTCACTGCAGGCCCCGTTGCTGTGATGCCCATTTGATTGACAAGGAGTTGGGCGCTCAGAGAGGTCAAGCTGCCTGCCCAGGGTCACACAGTAAGTGACCAGTATGAGATGCCCACCAAGTGCTGGCTCTCCCCTGAACCCTAGTCCTCTGCTCAGAGGCCCCCTGGCTTCCCTGCCATCGTGCTGAGCAGCAGCCCGGCTGCCCTAAGCCTCAGCTCACCTAGAATGGGTACAGAGGATAAACAGGAGGCCTTGGCCCCCCTGCCTCCCAGCCCCAAAGCCTGGCTTTGCATCCACGCCAACATCAACCTTGTTCAAACCCCGGAGCCCATGGGCCCTGCTAGGCCGGCAGCCTCTGAGTCATCGCCACCTGCAGATGCTGCTAAACTAATTTCCTCTCGTCTTTGGGAAGGATTTGGTTTCTGTCTCCCCCGCTAAGAGCCACGCAGATGATGGCAGGAGGCCGGAAGGACCCAGGGGCTCCCCGCCTGGTCTGGGAGAGCCCAGACTGAGAAGTGATAAGATCCTGATTAGCAAAGTGGCTGACACTTGGAGAGGGTCCAGGCTGCAGCCCGAGCTGATTGGTTGCAGGGGTGGGACTAGAGGTGCCAAACCACAGGCAGGACGCTAAAGCATCCCTGGAAGGGTAACCGGGTGGAGAGAGCTGGCCTTGTTTTCTTTACAAGCCTTTTACTACATGTACAGGTGATTTCGTTATCATCAAACCCAACAGGGGAACTACGTATTATCGCCATTTTACATGTGAGGAAACTGAGGCACGGAGCTCCAGGAACTTGCTCAAAGTCACAGACTTGGTAGAGGGTGGAGCCTGATTAACCCTGACCGCCTGACTCCACAGGACACTGCGTCATTCGCCTGTCCCAGTGCCCACACACCTTGGTTCAACCCTGGTGACAGCGCCCCCTGGAGGAAAACCAGTGAGTTGTTCGTCATCTTTTTCTCTCTGGAATGGGTTCTGCATTGGTCCCAAAGCAGATCATGACGCTGGATTTCAAACCAGGCCCAAGCTGTCAGCCTGGGGCCCACCTTCCTGCTTCCCTTTACAAGGCTCAGGGTGCTGTTCTCCGCTTGCTGATTTCATCGCCAGAGGCAGCGTGGGGGGTGGAGGGAGGGGGGTAGGGAGGAGCCAAGTTCATCCGCCTCTGCCGCAGCCCTTGGCCTTGGGCGCTTACCTCTCTGAGCTTCTGTTTCCTTGCTTTAAAAAACCAGGCAGTAATGATGCCTGCCTTGCTGAGCTGTCTAGATAAATATGTGTACATGCATACCCTCATAGGTGAGGGCACACGGTCAGCCCTCGGTCAGGGACAGTCCTACAAGTGACACAGCATAATTGTGGCAGTGTAGCCCTTCCCTTAAGCACACACACTCCAGAGCCCGCGTCTGAGTTCACGGCTGTGTAGCCCTTCAGATTCGTTCGTTAACCCCAGACACCTCATCTGTGCAGTGAGGCGGGGGGCGGGGGGGGGGCTGATAACGCCCACGTTTTAATTCATTAAAATATATAAAGGTTCAGGTCAGCAGTGCCCACAAAGCACGCATAATGATTTTTAAAATCACGATAAAGAGGCAACAGGTCTATTTTCACCTTGACCTTGGCTCTGGGAGACAGATATTAACATTCTGCCAAATGAACTCCTTTTAACCAAATCCTATGACAACACAGCAATTAGTAATACCGTGGCTCTCGTGGTCAGTGCGGTGGCATTTAGTATAAAATGGCAAATATTCTGTTGTATTTTACCGCAGTAACCGGTCTGTTGGTTCCTCCCAGTGTCGCAAAACCTGGACTATTTTGGACTGATGCTGAGTGATCTGTGGGCTTCGTATTATTATTATTGCACTCAAAGGTTACTGCTGGCCACAGAGTGATATTTGAATGAGCAGAACCGTTTTGTCTGCATTCAGAGCAGTGTTCCCAGCTGGCAATCTTGTACACGTGCCTTGCTGACAGCCCGTGGAGCCATAAGCAGATGCAGTCAGGGAGAGCTCAGCTCTTGTTAGATCCAGGGCCGGCCAAAAAGGACGTGACTGTCCACAGCCCCATCCAAGCCCCTTCGATGACCCGCGTCGGCAGCCGAGGGAGTGGCCCTTTAGAAGCTGCCTGAATCCGTTCTTCAAACGATTTCCTTGTGGCTCACGATGCGTCATACACTTATAACATTAGACACGCCTCCCCTGAAATGTCAGGCTGGAAGAGGTATGGCAAGCCCTAGCATTTTAAAACCCAGTTATCCATAATGACGGAAGTAAGTCTTTGAAAGACAGCCGCTGACCCATGTGCGTTCTCTGCCGGCCGAGAGCTGCCATGTGGCTTTGAGAACTAAAGATCCCAAAGGCCTCAGGGGTTTGACACATGGTCGCCTCAGGTAAAAGCCGTGTGTTCTGTGTTCATTTTATTGGCATCGCTGTGTTTGGGCAGGGCTTCTGGGCGACTGCTCAGAGGGCCACTGGTGGTCCATGTGTCTGGGCATTTGCGTGGGAACAGCTGGGGACAGAACATGCCCACCAATGCCACCTGACATTCTCAAAGCCCTTGTTGGAGCAGACATGGCTTGCAGGTGCTTGGCATGTGACATTGGATTTCAGTGTAAAACCTGTAGTCTGAGCTCCACATCGGACAGTCCTAACATTTTTTCCATTTATTATTATGTTTTTTAATGGCTTACAGATAGCAAAGCACTATGTCTCTGACTGCCTGGGATTTTGTTTAGTTTTTATTTTCGGAGCCAACATAAGATTTAATCTTTCCACTTGGAGAAGGCCAGCTCCCAGCTGGGTCCTGGTGATCCTTGTCTTGCTTGGAGATCAAATCCTCTTTAAATAATTGGCATCAGTGAGCTCGCTAAATTCCAGCCTTCCTCCTGGAGACTGGGGACTGGTCTCAGAAGTATGTGGCAATACAAGTACTTTCTTGGTTCTGTAGGGGGCATAGACCTAGGGCCTTGTCAGGCCACCCCACTTCAAACCCCAGTTCTCAGTATCCCTGGTGACAGCAGTGTCCCCTGGGAGCAAAGAAGCTGTATTCTCAGATGGAACCCCCCAAAAATCTCTCATTAGAAGTAACTTGAGATGTTATTATTTTTATTCCAACGTGCATATAACCAAGTCCTCTGAGTCTTTTTTTTTTTTTTTTAATAATAGCTACAGTGCTTTTAAGCTGGAAGCATGAAAGCTTGCAGAAAACCTAATCTGACTGGCTTAAACTATGAGAACTGTATCATTTCATATAACAAGTGAAATCAGAAAGCAAGAGTGTTTATTCTCACTGCTTTCATTCAACGTCGTACTGGCAGTTTCAGCCATCGCAATATGGCAAGGAAAAGAAATAAAAGCATGAAGATCAGAAAGGCAGAGATAAAACGATTCCTATTTGCAGATGACGATTTTTTACTAGAAAAGCCTAAAGAATCTACAAAAGAACTACTAGAACGAATAAGTGAGTTTAACGAGGCTGCAGAATACAGGGCCAGCATCCAAAGTAATCATACGAGGAGATGGGGGGAAAAGTCCCAGTGGTTCAACCATATCATCAAAAACCTAAGTTCTCTCAAAATTTCCACGTTGCCAGTGATAGCGTTGCTCCTCACGGTCACCTAAAGACTGACACCTCCACAAAGCAACTTCCAAAAGCCAGAACAAGGAAAGAGGACATGCGCGTTCCTTGTGTCCATTTATAAAAGACGAGGAGACTTTCACAGAGCCCCACCCCCCAGGCTTCTCTTCATTGGCCAGAATCATGTCACGTGCCCATTTCAGCCAATCCCTGGCCAAGAAAGCAGAAGCACCATGATTGGCTTGCAATAGCCAGGATTCACCTGCTCCTTCCAAGTGGGGCTGGAGAGGGGGCCAGCATTCCTTAAAGGGTTATGCCCATGGGATGTCTGAACAAAAACAGAATTTGGTTGATGAATGAACAAGGAAGTGACTACCAGGTAAGCCACTAACAGCGTCTGCCATACTGGCCCATGCACGATTTCCAGGAGTCAAGCTATTGGGGTGCTCCAGTCTGGTCACGAATGAGATCTCAGCTTCCGTCCACACTGGTGTCTACTGCCCCCTGGTGGCCGTAGGCCCTCCGGCTTTCAACTCAACGAGCAAAACTCTTTGGCTATTTATTTATATATTCTTGAATGTTAAAAAAAAAAAACCAAAACTTCCAGTTACAAGTACATTTTAAATTTTTTCAAGACAGTCCCCCATCCTTTGTATCGTTCTCTCCACCCAACCAAACCCGAAAAGCTCAAAGATAATCTCTAAACGATGTCCCGAAAGTCACCAGAAGCAGACAAACCGCCATATATTGATAATCCCTTATGCCCCAGCATCTGTGGTATGGCTGGCGCTTTACACACCTTGCCGCATCTGATTCTCACTACAACCCAATGAGGAAGATTTTATTACTATCCACCCCCATTTTATACAGGAGGACTGTGGCCCAGAGAGGTTAAGTAACTTGTCTGCGGTCACACAGCAAGTGAGTGGCAGAGCCAGGAGAGACCTCAGGTCTACCTGAGCCCCCAATCCCATGCTCTTTAAACTCTAAATTAGATTATTTCCCCCCTTTTAATCATCTGGTCCCAAAAACCTGTCCTCAGCTTGGCTTATTTAGAGATTCATCACTCATTCTTTCCTTTGAAGTCTACCCATGTCCTCGCTAATAAGAATAATCTCGGAGGACAGAAGCAATGAAACGGGAAGGAGAGAGATTGTTCTTCATTTCTTTAATCTGCATTAAAAAGGATAATATAAAAATAAGGCTCACCTACCCTGTATCCTGTCTCTCTACCACAAGTTGAAATGAATTTTTCTAGAAGACAAGGAAGAGCTCTCAACAGCCCTCTTTTATCCTCCGATTTCATTGTTCATTGTGAGAATTAAAACAGTATGATTATAGCATTCAGAGAAGGTTTTTAGGACATTGACATTAAAAGGGAATGGAAGAAAAAAGTCCTGCCCATTATTTTTAATCTGAATATTTGGAGAAAATAATACCCTGTACACAGACTTGCCTGTTGCCTTCCATAGATGCTTTTCAACACCATTTAGAGAGTGAATGAGATCAGTATGAAAAGAGAAGTGTACGCTGTCCACGTGGGCTCACAGTATTCTGATGAAAAGGAGGGTCGTTCCACGAGAAGTTTAGAGCAGGGGAGGCAGGTAGGTTGATGGCTTCCAGGATGGATCCAGTGCGTGGACACGGTCTGCTGGCTCCATCTGATGGAATTTCTTGAAAATCTGTTGCTGTGGCTGGTTACCTTGGTGGCTCCCCCCAAACCCCTTCTCTCTTGCCCCCCATCCACTGCAGAGATCGAAAAAAGCCAGATCCTGGTATTAACATGTCATTTCTGGGTTTTGATTATTCTGCCGTGGTTACAAGTACACGTATACTTGGGAAATACGCACTGAGAAGTGGAGAGTTAACAAGCATTCTGTTTGCAATTTATTTGTAAGTAATTTAGAAAAAAATATGAAAAAATAGAGAATTATAAAGCAAAAGTTAATTGGAGAATATGGGGGAAGGATATGTGGAAGTGCTTTATATTATTCCTGCGGCTTTGCCAGAAGTTTGAAATTATTTCAAATTAAAGTTACCGAGAAATAATAGAAGTAAGAAAAATGTTTTTAAAGAGAAAGAAAAGGAAAAAGTCAGATGGTCACCGGCTTAACCTATCTTGAAGCGAAAGGTAGTCACATGACCAAAGTTTGGCCCACGCAAGGGCTGTAAGACAAAACCTGCTGAGCTTCTGTTTACTCTGATCAGAGGTTCCGCCTCCTGAGAACACTCAGAGGTGTCATCCATCCTCTTTTGCACAACTGGAATGCAGATGTGATGCTGGAGCTGTGGTAGCCATTTTATGCTCATGAGACAGCAAGCCTAAGGATGAGAACAGCCAATATGTGAAGGAGGACAGTGCAGGGAGCGAAAGCCTGGTCCTGGATGACAACGTGGAATTCCTCAGTCAGCTCTGTGACTGCCAGTCTCCGGTGTCTTGGGTCCTTGTGTCATAAGCTATTCATAGGAACTTGCAGCTGAAAGCACTTCTCACATACTTGCTGTCCTCAACTTTTTCTTTGAAACCCCTCAGCATATAAACTCACAAAACAGAAATTCCAAAATAGGTTCTTTTCCCACGTTCAAGAAATCAAAAGGGGCAGATATTCTCTCTCTCAGGTGTGTGAAAGCCAGCACCTGGGGGCAGGTGGAAGGTGTCAGTGGGATTGGGGGGCCAGGAGGGTACCCGCTGGTGTTAGCTTTGTACCAGCCCGCTCATGATGCGTCGTTCTTGCCCATTTCTGAAGCCGGGTTATCCACCTTTGGGTCAGCTCTCTGTAATACCTGGTGTCCCTTTCCCATGAATCCTTTCTCTGCTTCAGCGAGCCACAGAGGATGCCGTTAGCAGTCAATACCCCTGACTGGTGTAATTACACACATCCAAAAATCAGAAAATTTACATCAGATTCCGCCGTTCAAACTCGTCTCAAAAAATAAGATTATGCAATAGTGAGGCTTACTTCTCGGACGGGAACAATAGGCTGGTGCTCAAAAGTCACCCCTTTTCCCCCCGTAACCAAAATGGATCAAACCCTTGGGCTTGTGTCTTCCAATCCTAGCTCTCCATGTTACGTATTTTTTAAGGCTGAATAATATTCCACTGTATGGGCATGCCACATTTTGCTTATCCATTTCCCTGTTGATGGACTCTTAGGTTGCTTCTACCTCTTGGCTGTTTTTTGAGGAACCCACATACTGTTTCCCTAGCAGCTGCACCGTAAATTTGTGTCATTTTTAAGCCACTGAATTTGTGATAATTTGTTATGACAGCGATGGGAAACTAGTACTGGGGCCTTCTTGATTTTGCTTTAAAAAAAAAATTTTTTTTTTACATTTTTTGAAGTATAACACACACAAAGAAAAGCACACCTGTTGTAAGCATACGGCTTTATAGAGGTTCGCAATCTGGCCACAGTTGTAAAACCAGCACCCAAAACAAGAAACCAAAGTTCCCAGACCTCACCCCGATCCCAGATTGCCCTCAGGCCCGCAGGGGGCTGTGGAAACCATCTTTTTTCTGACCTTATTTTACAGAAAGAAGAAACAGGGGCCTGGAAGGGACAGGAAGTACCACCATATATTTATTATTTTTTTAAATATGCACGTTGTGAATATCAAGTACGTCTCAAAAATCCTTAATAGGTGAGACTATTGGAGGAAAGATAATCATTCCTTTTCTAGGGAGATTATCATTGCCATTTTATAATGAGTTTTGAAAGGGTCCCCCAAGAGAATATTTAATGTGTCATAAATAGAAAGCACTCCATCAATTTGTGGAATTGTTCATTGAAGAACCATTTTTAAAACTGATGCCCCACCAGAAAAACAAAACAAAACAAAACAAACAAAGAACAAAAACAAAAAACAAAAACAAAAAAACTGACCCATGATCTAACTCTTGGAAAGAATGGCCGCAGATGGTTCAGTTCTCAACGGTGGCCTAGCCTCTTGCGCCACCTGCTGGATAGTTGTGGGAACCGCACGCCCACATCCCGTTGTAGTCATTTTGCTCCAGCAAATAAATATCCATCCAACAGGTAATCTGCCCTGGATACAGTCTTATGTCGGTGAGATTCATGCTCTTGCAGAGGATGAAGCAGACATTCATCCATAAGGAATCAATGTGAAATTAAAAGTGTGGGAAATTCAACAGTGACAAGTGATTCGCCAACCCGGTCATTCATCAGATTCTTCGTAAGACTCTTGTTAGAATAATCTTTACCAAAAACCCTATGTCCAGAGATTGGAGTCCGTGGGCCTGGGCTGGAGCCCAAGGAATCTGCATTTTCTATCAACACTCAGATTTTTCATGCACCGATGGGTGTGGACACGACTGGCTGTTTCTGGAAGGGTTAAGTGCAAAAGGAACTTTGAAAGTCCAATTCGATTTTAAAGGTTCTAAGAGTAGAAATATGAGAAAAACAAAGGCGTCAGGTGGAAACCATCATGGGAGAAGGCAGTGGTCCCTGGAAAAAGTTGTATTAGAGAGAGACAGAGACAAGGAAACAAAGAGAAAAAACAAGGCAGAGCATGGAGTTTTATGTGGGAGAAGAGGAAGGAGAGAGAAAGCAAGGGAGAGAAATTAGATCTTCAAAAACGCAGCCCCTGACTGCTAGGAAACCACGCCAGGAGACTGTGCCCCTGCCTCTGTAAGTCATGACGAGACTGTGCCCCTGCCTCTGTAAGTCACGACTTCGTGTGCATTACAAGGGCTCCAAAGGATGGAGACAGCAGCCGTGACCTCACCCCCCGCTGGAGCTCAGGGCTATGCTGCAAAGCGAACTCCAGGATTACATATTTTGGCAATCCAAAATATGTAATCAATTCTTAATTGTCCAGTTATAGAAAAATCAATTCTTAATTTTCAATTTTTAATTTTCCAAGTTTAGAAAAATCAATTCTTAATTTTCCAATCTTAGAAAAATCATTTGCTAAGCATTTATTATTTGCCAGGAAAAATGATATATGCATTACCTCTCAGCCTTACTAGATAAGTCATATTTTTGCCTCTATTTTTCAAATGCAGAAACCAGGATTTAACAGAGTCCCTCTCACTCTCTGCCTGAGAGGAGACCACACTCTGTCTGTGGAGTGTTCTTCTTTTCTAATAAACTTTTTATTTTTTACTCTAAAAAAAACATGATTTAACAGCATTTAAGCCATTTGCCCAAGGTCGAACAGCCAGGGAGTGCCTGTTTGGATTCAAGCTTAGATTTCCTTGACTCCAGAAT
This sequence comes from Macroglossus sobrinus, assembly GCA_004027375.1. Lineage (NCBI taxonomy): Eukaryota > Metazoa > Chordata > Mammalia > Chiroptera > Pteropodidae > Macroglossus > Macroglossus sobrinus. Next base: position 11,784 of record PVKZ01006457.1, on the reverse strand, counting down.
TCAAGCTCGGAATTAATGACTGAACTAATTCTCATCTACATGATTATGCTCTAAATACATCCCCAGGTCATTATGATTTCTTCGAAAACACCATTTTTAATGGCTACGTCGTTTTTCTTCTTACGGATGTAGTACATAGTCCAATTCCCAATTGTTGAACATTTAGGATATACTCAATGTATTCCACGATAAATGGTATTTTGTTCTAAATCTAAATCAGCAAACTGTAGCTTTTACGGCCAAATCCAGCCCTCGGCCTGTGTTTGTAAATAAAGTTTTATTGGAACACAACCACACCCATTCATTTACATATTGTCTACGGCGGCTGTCACCGCCAAGTTGAGTCATTGCAGCAGAGATCGTATGTCCCACAAAGCCTCAACTATGTATTAATCTGGCTCTTTATAGAAAGATTTAGTGACCCTCCTGTTCTAAATATTTGTGTACATCACTGATTATAGTCTTAGGATAAACATCGAAAGAGAATCAAGCCAAATCGTTTTCTGGAAATTTGATTCCGAGAAACATCGCCCCCAGCAATTTGTCTGAAGGATCCACTTCCCATATCTTCCACCGTCACCAGCACCGGCCACAGGGCCAATAGATGTCGAGATATTCCACTGTTCAAGGTGCTGGGGGGACAACAGTGACCAAAATGCATAAGTCCCTGCCTGCATGGAACTCATAATCGACTGAAAGAGTGAGGGCATAGAATAACCTGCTGGATAAGTAAATACATCGCTTGTCAGATGGTCCTATGCAATAAACTAAAGGGATGAAGGCCTGTGAGTAGTGTAGAGTGGGGTGGTCATCCCCCTGTCACTCCTAAGGTGACATTTGAGCAGAAACCCCAAGAAAGAATGTCCCAGATGGAGAGGAAAGCACCTATAATAAGCATGGTGTTTTCAACATCAGGGGAAGAGTTTTGTGTTTTGTTTTGTTTTGTTTTGTTTTGTTTTGTTTTGTTTTAACTTCGTAGTAGGGTTGTGCTGGGGCGTAGGTGACTCGGGAACGCTGATGAGTCAGAAGTCACTCCTGTGTGACTCAAACCCCGGGTACTTGCAGCAGCAGCTGACTCGCTTTGAGATTAGGTTTTGCTAAAGCTAACACTAAAATTAGTTCTTCTTTCCTAAGTAAACAGCAGCTGGTAGCACTTTTGGGGGCAGGGAGCCGCCCGAATGAGCCCGGGATGAGAAGCACCGTCAGGGGTTTGGTATTTCCTGGAGACGGAGAGGCACGTGCCGGTGAGTACGTGTCTTCTAAACTGTAGAGAGTTAGGAAGAAACCTCACAGGCATCTGAGATGCTTCTCTTCCCCTGCCCTGCATCGGCCTCGTTCCTACAATCTCCAAATCCTGTTCTACGTCCCTCAGAGACAGCACTCGATTCTGGCACCTTGTCTCACTCCCCGTCATCACCACTGGACAGAGAGGGCTAGTCGTCCTTAACAACTAATCTCACCTTCTTACTCCCTGAATTTCCGATGGGCACTAGGCCATTCCAATGAAAGACTACATTTCCCAGCCTCCTCTGCTGCTAGTGGGGTCATGTGAGCAGAAGTGATCTGTGCAGTTTCCAGGCTGTGCCCTTAACGGGGAGGAGCATGGCCTCCACTGGCTGGAACATAGATGTGCTGGCAGGAGCTGCAGCAGCTGTATTGGCTCCTAAGGTGGAAACCCTGTGTTGAGAATGCAAAACAGAAGATGGAAGGAGTCTGGGTCTCCAACAATTCCAGCCCTCGACCTCCACCGTGAGACGGAAACAAACGCCTTACTCTAAGGTCTCTGTTCCAGCAGCCTCCACCTGTCTCCAAACCATCTCGCTCTCTCTCTCCACTTACATCGTTCCATTCCCCAGATGGATCTGCTACTTCTCATCCCTCACGTCTCTCTCCATCTTCCAGAGATAGCGCCAGCAGAATGAGCATCCTGAAACAGACCCCGCCACACCCCTGTATTAATCACATTTGCTGGGTCCCAATTAAAATGCATACATGGGCCTCAGAATCCTGGTCCCTAATTGCTTTTCCCTCCTGCATGCTGCTTCTACGGGACTCAGCTTCTTTTTTTTTTTTTTTTTTCTTTTTTTTTTTGCGCCTGGCAGATTCCCTTACTGGTAACCCAAGTAAACGGTGCTACCTGATAATGAACAATTATGCATTGACGGTCGTCAATGGCAGGGTTCTCAGGCTTTGATGAATCTAAAAACTGGCCCAAGGAACTCCATTCAAAAATTCAGATTCCAAAGCTCTGTCTCCTGAGACTGGGTGAAGCCTGGGAATCTCCATTCTTAAATAAAAACATCCTCTTCCCCTGAAGCATTCTGATAAAGGTGGTTCCCGGAGTCTGCTGCAGAAACCTGATCCCGGAATGATGGACAAGGTCCCTGGTTGCCTGGCCCCGCCCCTTCCCGTCTAGCTCCTCCCATCACTCAGCCAGGTCGAGTTAGCGCTTGGGGTGCTTTCCACCTCCCACCTTCCTAACTTCCCCCAGGTGCCTTGGCGTGGGGACCACAGCTTCTGGGAGGTGCTGGGTGTGGAGAGAGGCACTCAGAATGTCATCGACAGTAATGTGCCCGTCCCCCTGCCGGGAATACGTGCACAGACACGCAAAGACACGACGATAATGGCTGCACTGTTGTCCCTGAGAAAGAGGAGGAGGAAATCGACGTGATGATCAAGCACACGGTGTGTATCACGTGATCCCGTTTGTGCGACATGCTCGACGTGCTTGGATATGCATACGAAAACTCTGGAACTTTCCGAGATAACACCGGTGATCTCATCTAGGGTGAGAGGAAGCCGGTCTGGGAAACTGACTTTTCACCTCCTTGAAATTGTAACCATAATCATAAGTAACTTTGTAATTAAAATTCGTAACGTCAGCTGACCCAGAGAGCCCTTCCTGAACCCCCAAGTGGCACATACGGAGACAGACTTTCCAGTTTAGGTGTGCATTAATTTGTGGGTCCAAATTAATTTGCTGAAATTGGACCGCGGTTGCTGAACCTTCCTCCCATGGCCACGAGAGGGCGCGCCCGAGTTAGCCAAACCCGCCAGGGACCGGAACGGTCTCTAGGGAACCACCCCCAACAAAAAGCGAATGAGGTCCCCACAGGGCGTTCACACTCGGTCTCCTCATGAGTACACGAATATAATTGCAATTTAATTTCTTCCCAATTGCATCCACAATTAAAGAGGAATGACTCCCTTCGCTCTTTCTTTTTTTTTTCTGTTTTCTTTTGCAAGAGGCTCGTTGGTAATTGCAGCAATTTAATGAAGTCCTTTGTGGGGAAGTGATTGGATTTCAATGATTTTTCTTCCTGGAGCTCGCCCATAGGTAGGCTCTGCCTTCTCCGCCTGCGTTTGATTTACTGCGAATCTCCCGACACCTTAATGCATCGTGGTGTCTGATGATAAAGAACCTCATTCCTCAGAACTGGGCGTATAAACATGTCTCCCCGTGGCCATCACGATTCATTGTTTCAAGTTCAAAAGGTAGGAAAATAGAAAGCTTTTCTCCCGTTGGGCCCCTCTCTCACTCCCTCGGTGGCTTCCGCTGCTATTGTCTCTTCGATCATTCATTCTTTTGATCTCAGATCTACAAGCCTTTTAGTAATGCCTGTCGTGTACTAGGAAGGATAGAAATGAATAACATTTGGCCCACCTGTCCTTCCTCACTTCTGGGCACTGGGGAAAAAAAGGAGTGGACGAAAAAATTTCTATCCTGTTCACAGTTGCCAAAAGATTGAAATACCCAAATATCTGTAGACAAATGAACGGATGAATAAAATGTGGTCCATCCACACAATGGAATATTACGCAGCCATAAAAAAGGAATGAAGTCCTGGTACCTGCTGCATCATGGGTAATGAGGAGGAATTGCTTAATAGGGATGGGGTCACCTTTAGGGTGATGAAAGCGTTCTGGAACTAGACAGAGGCGACGTTTGACATGAGTTTGGAGTCACGTGGGAGAGACAGACAAGTGAACCAATAATGTCATTCCGGTGTGGGCAATGCCCTGGCAGACACGTGCTAGGAGAAGAAAGAAATCCCAGTTCACACTGTACTGTAGACGTTCCCAGCAGCCACAGCTGGTGCCCTGGGGGTGAGTTCCAGCCCTGGCTAAACTGGCCGTGTGATCTTGGGCAAGTCATGTACCTTTTATTCATTCATTCACCGGAAATCTATTGAATCTACGGAGATGCTGGTGGACGTTCCCGAGTCATTCTGTTCTTTCCGAATAAATCCATCTTCTCTGTCCATTTCCAAAGTTTTAAGTCCCATTTTAACCAGTCGCGGTTTGACGGCTGTGTTGAGGGGCTGTTACTTGGGGACTCAGAGTGGTGTGCAGGGGTTTGAGAGAAGCAGGGGGACCTTTCGTTCTGCAGGATATAGGAAGAGAAAGGACAGAGAGAAAGAGCTGAGAATTCCCACCTTCCTGGTGTCTGCTGCTTTTCAAGACCTGGGGACACCTGGTGACCTGATCGTGACTCTCAAGCCACAGTGGCTGCTCAGAAGCCAGCGAAGACCCTATTTGTATAAATTAAACAAATATTAGCAGGCAATACAAGCGACGATATTTATTGTCATGGAAAAATTCTTATAATAAAATATAAATTGAAAACAAGACATTCAAAATGCTTTCATCCCATTTGAACATAAAGACATCTATTATACATATTATGTATATTTGTTTACGTATATGTACAGAAAACATTCTAGAAGCATTCATCGTTTCTGAGTGATTGGAACCATGGGTAGGTTTTTAATTTCTTTTGGTTTAGCTAAAAAGAAGCTTAGGGTCGTTTTTTTTTTGTTTGTTTGTTTTGTTTTTGTTTTTGTTTTTAAGACCAGAGAGAAATAATTTATTATGTTTACATGCTCTGGGGGAAAATATGATGTCTGTATAGATCCAAACATCCTTTTTCTCTGGTGCTGGTTTTCAATAGATTGCCAGGTAATTGAACAGAGCTGGAGCAAAAGAGCTGCTCTTGATAGTTAACAAACTTGAAACTTGACATTAACAAACCTGTGATGAATCAACGTCCACTTCAGCCTCAAATGCATATAAGTGATGGGGAAAACAGCATCCTTTGCATCAGAAGTGGCTCACGAAGTCACAGAACGTTCAAGCTTGGAAGAGAATGCATGAAGTGATTCCACGCCCATCTGGACGTTGGGAAGATGGAGCAATTGAAACTCATTTGTATTGGCGGTAAGGCCAAAGTCACATATTTGCGTTCTTGACAGAGAGAAAGACCAGACCCTGAGTGTTTTGGGCACCAGCCCAGTGGGAAGGGGGTGATTTGTGAGATGAACATGAAACATGATATTATGTTCAAATCTCAAGCCGGTTACATCTTTGCATCCTGTCGAGCCAACTCGGATGAGTTCATTCAGCTTTTCTGAGCCAGGACTTCCTCGTCTTTGGAATGGGAATGATGCTTGTATCAAGAGAATTTCGGGAAGATTTCAACAGCATAGGAGACAGTGCAAGCATCCTACCCAATTTCCATTACTCCTTCTTCCTAAAAGGACCCTAATTTTTTTGGGGGGTAGTAGGGGAGCAACAATGGGCCTTGAAGCATGCTCATGTCCCTGATGCCCAGGTGATGCAGATTCTGTCAATGACCAATGAGCTGAGGCTTTCTGGGAATTAGGCCCCGCCCCTTCCTGTTTCCCATTAGCTCCAGCAGAAGAGCTAGAGCTGGAAGTGGAACAGCCGTGTCGCAATTATGGAAACTTATGCACGAAGCCAGAATCCAACACGCCGAAGAGGGCACAGGAAAGAGAAAAGGCCTGGGGTGGCGTCGTCCTTAAAGAGCTTCACCAGCCATGGGCTCCCCGCTTCTAGACTTCCTGTTGGAGATAAAAAAAAATAATAATAAATCCCCATTTGGCTAAGCCACAGAGGTATGTTGGAAGATTCATTCTGATCCTTTCCTGTTGTATGGTAGAGTTAGCCATCGACTCTCTTGGCTTCATGGCGGGTAGAGTGTCCTTTCCCAGAAACCTGGGTCTTGGTCAAGCATCTTGCCTTGGCCGATGGGATGCTGGCTGACGGAATGAGAGCAGAGCCTTAAAATAAATACATGCATGCAACTGGGCTTGCCCTCTCTGCCTCTGCCTCTGCCATCTGCATGAGGACAGTGCGCCTCAGGCAACCTGGGGATCTTGGAAGAGATGTGGGGGGCAGGCCTTAACCAAACGCGTGGCCTGGCACGAAGCCCAATCTGTGACGGTCAACTCCAGCCCATCCACCGATGAATGAGCAAGAACAAAAATGTTTGCTATCGCGTGCCACTGAGATCTGGGGACTGTTCATTATCCAGTAAGTATCACGTATTATCAAGTGTTCTGTTACTTGCACCCAATAGCATTCTTGACAAATATAAGCAAGTAACACACGAAGAGTGCCTGGTACCTAGTAGATGTTTTGTAAATATCAATTGCTTTCTTGTTACCCTTGTTACAATTTATTTGAGCGTTAGTTGGTCTTTGGTTTTGATCTGTGCCTCTTTCAATGGGTTTTCGCCTTTCAATGGGTCTTCGCCATTCCCGTTGTGTCTATTTTTCTAACATGACATTATTCCAGACTTCGAGAAAGAAATTTAAAGCAAGCCCTCGGCACCATGGACTATGGACTTCACATTCAAAGCACGGAGGTTTATGGCACGGGATTAATTAATAAATAACGATAACCAAACGTGTTATGGAAAGCATCAAAATACTGACTTCTTGCTTCTTTCTAAGAAATAGAAACTTAAATCGGCCTGTGGCCTGCCCCTTTATTTTATTTTTTGTCCCTTTTATGTGTGTATTGAGGCTACAATACGAGGCGACAGCTGTGTCGTGGTCTCTTGTGGCTAGTGAATGCCTGGGCCAAGCCACAGAGATTGTTTTCATAACAGGAGACATCGATCTCATGACACTGTCCAATTACGGGGACCGTGTGTATTCTCCTGAGGGACAGAGGGGGCTGAAGGGCTCTTGGCTTCAGGGTCCCAGTCTCGGGCAGCTGGCTTGTCAGGAGCACGGGGGACGGAGCTGATGCATTTGTATAAACCAAGTAGCTCAATCAGGAGAGGCTGCAGTCTGCGTACTGTGGTCCAAGGAGTAGCAGCATCAGCTTCACCCCGAAGCGTCTTGAAAATGCAGAATCTCGTACCCCGCCCACACCTCCTGACGCAGAACCTGCGTTTCGACAGGCTCCCCAGGTGAGTCGAATTTTTTTTTTTAATTGGAGCTGTCCTTCCCATACCATAAGGTCACCGTTTTCAAATGTACACTTGTGTGATTTTTTTTTTTTTTAGTATATTCCCAAAGATGTGACTCTGTCACCGCCAAGTAATCACAGAACATTTTCAGGACCCCCCCAAAAATACACATCATTATTAGCAGTCACCCTTCCCCCCCCCAACTACCCCTCCTCCAGCCCCAGACAGCTACTCATCTACTTTCTGTCTCTATAGATTTGCCTCTTCTGGACATGTCCCATTTGTGGAATCACAAATTCGTGGCCTGTGGTGTCTGGCTACTAACACGTAGCACAATGATATCAAGTTCATCCGTGTTGTAGCATCCACGAAACTTCCTCCTTTCTCGTGGATGAATGACATTCCGTGATATGGCTATATCTCACTGTTTATTCAGTTGATGATGGACATCCGGGTTCTTTCCATTTTGGGGCTACTATTCATAACGCTGTGGTGGCCATGTGGGTAGCAGTGTGTATGTGGACATACGTTTCCACTGCTCTCGGACATGACACCTAGGAGTAGACTGGCTGGGTCACATGGTCACCCCACGCTGAGTCTTTTCAAAACTCCTGGATGTTCCCCAACTGGCTGCACCATTTTGCAACCTCACCAGCGACAGCTGAGCGTTTGGGTTTCTCCACGTCCTCATCAACGCTTGTCATTGTCTTTTTTTTTTTTTTAATTGTGGTGAAATATATTAGACACAACATTTACCATGTTCATCCGCGTTTGTGTCCAGGTCAGCGACGTTTAAGCGCATTCACACTGTTGTGTAACCATCACCCCCACCCATCCCTAGACCTTTCCAGCTTGCAACACCCCAATTTCATGCCCAGTAAACAATAAGTCTTTGTTTCCTTCCTCTTCCCGGCTCTAACCACCAGTTCTACTTTCTGTCCCTCCGATTTTGACTGAGCTAAGCTGTCATATTAGTGAAGCTGCACAGTATTTATTTGTGTGTGTGTGTGTGTGTGTGTGTGTTGGACATTGCATTGAGCGTGCCACGTCAAAGGTTCGTCAATGTCGCCGCACCTGTCAAAGTTAATTTCCTTTTTGAGTCTGAATAACATTCGGTCCTGTGTGTACACCGCATTGCGATTATCCGCCCCTCCGCGGGTGGAGATTATCACCGCATCCATTTTTTTTTTTCCCGCTAATGTCACTAGCGCTGCTATGAACATGGGTGTACGCAAATCTCTTAGAGACTCCGCTTTCCACTCTTTGAAAGGATCGAAGTTCAGAAGTTCAGAAGGAGAATTCCTGGATCGTACGCGAATTCTGTGTTTAATTTCTGTGAAAACACCGTCCCTGTTTCCCGTGGTGGCTGTTTCGTCTGACAGGCTCATTCTCAATGCACAAGTGGGAACAATTTCTCTACGTCCCCTCCAACATTGTTATTTTCTGAGATTTGTTGGTTTGTTTGTTTTTTAATAATAGCCATTCTGATGAGTGAGCCGTAGTATCTCCTTGAGGTTGTGATCTGATTAGGAATGTCAAACAGCTTTTCACGTGCTTAGTGGCCATTTGATGTCCTCTTTGGAGACACATCTCTCCGATTCCTTTGTCTGTTTTTTAACTGGGTTATTTGTCTTGCTGTTGAGTTTTGGGAGTTCTCTCTGTCTTCTGGGTAGTAATCCCTTATCAGATATTCGGTTCATAAATATATCTTCCCGTTCCATGAATGGCCTTTTCACCGTGTTGATAGTGCCTTTTGATACTATCAACAAATTTTTAATTTTTATGAAGTCCAATTTGTCTGTTTTCTGCTTTGCCCGTGCCTTTGGGGTCCCAGCCAAGAAATCATTGCCAAAACCAATGTGGTGAAGCTTTCGCCTTACGTTTTCTAAGAATTGTATAGTTTTAGCTCTTAACTTTTGTGTTAATTTTGTAGCTGTGCTCCCATCACCCCTTAGATCTCCTTCATAATCACTTACAAAACTGAATTGTAATCACTTGTTGACTTATCTTTCTCCCCCACTAAACTCCAAGCTAGGCAGGAACCATGCCTTGCTGGTCCCCCCACTATCCAGAGTGTCCCCAGTACTTGGGCCTGGTCTCTGGCATAAAGTAAAGAATCAGAGAGTAGGTACCAGTGGGATATAATAAGAAATGTATCCAATCTGCATCTAGGTTCCTGGCACAGAGCTCCTAAAACCCTTGAATCTCCTGAGTGATAGGAGTATTTTTTTTTATTATTTATAACAAGCCCCTTTCTTCATGCCTGAATTTATGCTAATGAGATTATTTGCATTGCTAATGAGGTTATTTACATAGCCTCCGGATGGGGCTGATGACAATAAGGTCCAAACTGGTGATTAGAGAGAGGGTGGGAACTTCAGCCCCATTCGCTGACCTCTGACCTCCGGGGATCATACCTTCCACACCCTGCCTATGCATCTCTTCCTTTTGGCTGTTTCCGAGATTTATCCTTTATAATAAATGGGTAAGTATAAGTGAAGTATATTCCTGAGTTCTGTGAGCCATTCTAGCAAGTTATTGAACTTGAGGGAGCTGTAAGAAGCCATGAATTTGTAGGCAGTCGGTTAGATGCGTGGGTGGCCAGGACTTGTGACTGGCTTCTAAAGTTGGGGCGGTCTTGTTGACCGAGCCCTTTAGCTTGTCATCCACGACTTGGTACTAAATCCAGGTAGCATTAGCATTGAAATGAACTATTGGGCAGCCAGCTGGTGCTGGAAAATCAGAGAACTGGTGATGGGAAAAAAAAAAAAAGCATGCAGCCAGCCATGTGGCAGGTGTCCAGTAAATAGTAGCTATTTTTATAATTATAAAATCATTATAATCATTATTCCCAGCTCCCTACTCCAACCTTTGCAAACTTCTGCAGAGACATGAGAGTGGTTTTTATTAGTCTTTCCTTCTGCACAGCATTTCAGCCAATTTAGACATGTATATTTATGATGAAGGAACCAGAGATAATGATTGAATTTAGAGCCAGATCTTAAGACAGCTCTTTGAAATTTTCTGAAATTGTCTGCTTCGACCCCTTTGGAAGGCAAATGCACCAGGATAATAAAAAAATCAAAGCAGAGAACTTCATATCCATTTAGGGATCAAAAAGTAAAGGATAAAAATACATCCTGAGATTAAAGCAGTCTTCTGAATGCAGCTAATTTAATCGAATGTTTCCGTCTCATCCTTGAGCTGTGAAAGGTTAATGTTGGGGTTGAAGGCAGGACACAGTGGCTGGGAAGAGATACCGCATGAAGTTTGCTGGAGACACTTGTGGGAACTTAGAGACACTTGGGGTGGGGCCTAGAGAAGGGATTTCATTCCATTCAAGGCTGGAGCGAATCTTCCAGGAGGCTTGCACCCTGGAAATCACTGCAGATAATGCTGGGTGTCTCCCTAAAGCGCCCTGAGGGGCATATGTCACCTGTCAGGTGTCCTTGTCCCCAAAACAGCCTGAATCCTACCAAGCCTCTGGAATTAATTTCCAGTTTGCTAGAAACACAGAGAAGAGAGTTAACACCAGGGAGAAGCAACTCACATGTCAAAGATGGGACGTTTTTCGTGACAACTGGCATGATTTTTTCAAAAGTCAATGTCATTCATTTCAGAAAGTTCATTGTTAGTGTAAAGAAATCCTACTGATTGTTGTATGTTGATTTTCTATCCTACAGCTTTACTGAATATATTTATTAGTTCTAATGGTTTTTTTTTTTGTGTGGAATCTTTAGGATTTTCTTCCAATAAGATTATGTCATCTGAAAATAGAGATAATTTTACTTCTTCTTTTTCAATTCCGATGCCTTTTATTTCATTTTCATATCTATTTGCTGTGACTAGGACTTCCAGCACTGTGTTGGATAGAAACAGTGAGAGCGGGCATCTTTGCCTTGCTCTAGATTTTAGAATAAAAGTGTTCAGATTTTTACCATTGAGCAAGTTAGCAGTGGGCTTTTCATATATGGCTTTTATTATGTTGAGGTAAGTTCCTTCATTACCTAATTTGCTGAGGTTTTTTTAATTATAAAAAAAGTGTTTGATTTTGTCAAATGCTTTTTCTGTATCAATGGAGATGCTCATTTGATGCTTACCTTTCTTTCTGTTAATGTGGTGTATATTATTGATTGATTTGGGTATATTAAACCATTCTTAGAGCTCGATCCAACTTGTTCAATGTGTATGAGTCTTGTAATGTGTTGTCGAGTTTGATCTGCTCATGTTTCGAGGATTTTCGCATCTATATTCATCAAGGATATTAGCCTATAGTTTAGTTTTCTTGCAATGTCTTTGTCCAGCTTTGGTCTCAGAGTGATGCTGGCCTCCTACAATGAGTTTGGGAGCGTTCCCTCACCTTCTGTGTTTTGGAAGAGTTTTAAAAGGATTGGTATTAATTCTATGACATGGATAAATTTAGAGGACGCTGTGCCAAGTAAAATAAGTCAGACGCAGAAGAAAAAATACCATACGATCCCACTGACACCAGGAATCAAAAATACTCAAACTCATAGAATCACCGAGGAGCATGGTGGTTTCCAGGGGCTGGATGGAGGGGCATC